>JANTPZ010149318.1:0-18552 GCA_025593235.1 Vachellia pachyceras
AATGCATGCATGAATATACTCAAAAGAAGTAGACAAGTTAGGCATGCATTAAGAAAAGTTGGAAATGATCAAAGGGGTTTTAATAAAATTTTAGAAATCACAAGTTTCCAAGTAAAGGGTTCCAAGACCCTCAAATCTGCCCTGTTTTTTGAGTGACAAGGAAAAATAGCAAACGAACTACATTTGAGCTGAAACTTTCCAATTAAATACTACACGTCCTAAGATTTAAAATGAGCCAAAGTTTGCTAAATTTGGATGTTTATATAAAGAGTTATGTTTTTCCAAAGTTAAGTGATAAATCTGGAAAAAACTGGAAAGTTACCAAATGAGCAGTGATTTTCACGGAATTAACTGTATCCATTGGGAAAGTTTTGGAACCATTGACATTTTTCCCTTATAGATCACTTAATAAGCTTCAAATAGAAATTTGAACCACTCAATTTGGATTTTTCTAGAATTAGTTATGATTTTTCAAAGTTGGGCCAGAAATCTGAAAATTGACCAAATGAACAGTAACGCGTTTTTGAAATTTTCAAGTTCACTTCTTTGGTCAATTTAAGTTCTCCAAGGCCCTAAAGTGGTTCATTAGTGATCTAATATGATGTTTATAAGGGAAAATAAGGAGTGTTACACTAACACTTCAGCAATCCAAACACAGCCAAATCCAAGAAAATAAACTGATAGAAAGGTAGAAGAAACTCCAAGGATCACAAATATGCTAAGGGTTGCAAGAGAACCCAACTTACCTTGGAGTTTTTGGAACTTTTTCTCCTCTTCCTTGGCTGCAAAAATGACGTCTTCTCTCCTCTCTTTCCAGCTGAAAAAGTTGGCCAAGAGGTGAAAAATGTCTCTTAAATCAGAAGAGAAATTAGGTGGATGGTTGAGATTGAATCTTGATTTAATGAGTTAATGTAATGGCTATTAACTTCCCAACACATTTTACACCTTTTATGCACTTATTGGCTAACATTAATGGGCTGCAAATGTGAATAAAAATCTGCCCATATGTGCAAAAACAAAAATGGTGACATGTGTCCTTGATCCACTTGTTTAGGACATTTATTTCTCTCTTTTTGTTCTTCAATTAGGACCATTACAAGTGGCACAAAACATTTATGGCATGCCTTACTTTTGCAAATTTTATGCCTCCATAAAGTTACTTTACGATATCGCAACACTGATAAAACAACTTGCCGATAGTTAACTGGATCTGAGGCCACCTGTGATATCCGCATATTTCTGTAATCTAAAATAAATGTCAAACCGGTAGTTATGGGTTGAGTTAGGGTCCAGAAATGGAAAATACAGAAAAAGAGAAAGGTAATGGGCTGGAAAAGCTTGTGGTCAACATAGCCCTAATGGATTGAATTCCATAAGATCTTCGTAGTTAAGCGTGCTTTCCCTGGAGTAATGGAAGAATGAGTGACCTTATGGCAAGGACCCAAATGTTACTAAAGGAAAGGAAAGAAATGGAATTTTAAAAAAGTAAGGGCAAGAATGGAATTTTGAAAGAAAAGTAAGCGCAATATGGTAAATAATAGAAAGTGTAATGGCATTTTGGTCATCTGACCGAAGTCAAAAGTCAACATGTCAAAGGTTGACCAAAATATAAAAAAATTACAGATGCCCAAAAGATAGAGCAGAACTAACTGATCAAAACTATGTGTGATGGATTTTTCAAATTTGGCCTAGATTTCTGTCTAGAGAATTTTAAAGAGCAGATGGCCGAAAATAATTATTTGAGGTAACATGAGACCTCAAACATTTGAGTTCAGGGCATAGAAAAATAATATGAATTTTCTAATATTTTAGAAAATTATTGCCCAGAATACGATAAAGGTTATTTTCTGGATAGAAAGGAAAAAGACCTGAAAACCCTGGAAATGGGATTTTCTTTGAAAATTAATTACAGGCATTCCAGGAGGGAATTTGAGGAAAGGAAAAGGGTTATGGCATCAATGAAAATTCTAGAAATTTTTAATGCCCTAAAACTCAATTGATTGTTGGTAGACCGTTTTTCAGTGTTTTAAACAGTGTAAAGTAACTCTATTGAAAGTTGAGGACTTCCAAGAGTATTATTTGGACAATTATTTTGTCATATGAGTTAGTGATATTTGGAGATTAAAATAGGAATAAAAATGCCCCCATAAGAATAGAAAAGTTACCGGAATAAAGTTATTTTACCGGTATAAATTGTAACCGGATTAAGTAACCACATTCCAATCTCATTTGGTTTGTGTAACCATTAGTTACAGCCAAGAATGACCACTTTATGAGAACCAATGAGAAGAGGCTAAGTGTTGGATGTGGTAATGAAGTTGGAACCATTAGATCAAGTCTTGATTTTTCAAGAAACAATCTCAACTATCCATTCTTTTGGGAAGAAATTAATTAAACCAATTTCTCTTCTCTTCCTCTTCATTTTGGACGAAAATTCCAGCCCAAGAAGGAGAAGAGTACGTCCTCCATTGTTGCACCAAGAGGAGAGAAAATCTTCACAATGTTTTAAGGTAAGAGGTTCCACCACCCAATCCTATACATATTCTTGATCCTTGCAACCTCCTCTACAATTCTAATGGATTAAATTCTTGATTAAACCTCTCTTTTTGAAGATTGAAAGTTAGGGTTCTTGAGATTGAAAATGAGAAAGAGAGGGATTTAAAGGAAAAGATTGGTTGCAAATCACTCCTTGCATGATAATGAGTTATTGATGTATATATCATTGTGGTTTCTTGATTGTATGAAATTTTGGAATCATGAAACCCTAAGGGGAGGTGCTATCCAATTTTAGTTTTGATGAGGAAAATTTTTTTAGTTAAATAATGCATGAGAAGTGTTTTGGGATCAAGAATATGTCATTATATGTGAAGAAAGTTTGAAAATCACAATCCCCCTTCCTCTTAGAATTTTTCGATCAGTTCTGGTTCTTGGAGAGGGGGTGTGATTTTCATGATTTTGATGCTTCCATTGGTTTTAGAATGAAAAATTGTGTAGGGTGGAAGTGAGAAAATAATTTTGGAATCATTAGAATTGAATTTCCAAGTTTAAGAGTTTCAAGAACACTTAAACTACCAAAGGATTTTTTTATGGAGTTCCAAGGTGTTTCTTGACTTGGAAATGGCTTGAGATTAATGGCCATTATGTTATGAATTATTTAGGATATTAAGTTGTGCAAGGGACAATTTGGAAAGGTAAACCTTCAAGTTTCAAGGAAAGTTGAAACCAAGGTAGCAACACTCCTAACTTCGGCATCTACCTTGCATTGATTTAAATATTTGTTAATTGCCATGTTTGATTTGTGGTTGTAGCCACTTGATTTGTGAAACCTCACTTATGTGAATGCATGGGGGTAGCTATGCAATGATTACCTTGGCTTTGTGAAAACTTGATTAAAGTAAGGTTTATTGTTTTGTTACATGGCATACTTATTTCCATTTGATAATCATGCATGTATATGTATTATTAGAGTTGTTTGCTACTGGGATTTCTTTGAAATCTCACCCTTTCTAACAACAAACATAGGTGTAAACTCAAGCAAAAGGGTAAGGAAGGATGCATGAAGAGTAAGGACAGAAATGCCTTTTATGTTGAGATTTTGTATGTTAATTATGTTGGCATGCTAAAGATGTTGTAATATAAACCTCTTCATGTTTTAGCCACATGAGTATGTGAGTTATAGCATGTCATTGAGTATGAATATGTTACTAAAATGATATGAAAAAGAAAGGAAAGACAAATGGTAAGAAATTAATGAAGTTGCAAGCTTAAAGGGTCCAATGCCCTTTCCAATCCCTTAACATTGTGTTATGAGGAAAAATAGTAAATGAATCCCAACTGATCTAAAACTTGTTGGAAAAATTTTTCATATGGCAAGGTTTAAAAAAAAGCCAAATTTTTCTGTAATTGGACTTTTGTGCAAGGAGTTATGATTTTCCAAAGTTAAGAGAAAAACATGGAAAATTGAAAAAAAGACCATATGAATAGTGTAACTTCACGCAATAAACTGTATCAATTGGGTAAGTTTATGGATAAATGAATATTTTTCCTCTACAAGGATTGTTGTAAGGCCATTTAGAGACTTAAAACACTCAATTTTGATTTTTCTAGAATTAGTTATGAATTTTTAAAGTTGGGCCAGAAATCTGGAAAATTGACCAAATGAATAGTAACTAAGGAAGAAATTTTCAAACTCACTTCTTTGGTCAATTTAAGCTATGTAAGGCCTAAGAGTGGTTCCATAATGGTATAATATGAAGCTAAAGAAGTAAAGTAAGGAGTATTACACCACCAAAAATTCCCAAAATTAATACTGTGATTCTCACACCTTTTCTTTTCTCAAAAGGCTTCCCGGAATGTCTTTAATTAATTTTTAAAGAAAATCCTAATGCCAGGGCTTCTTCGGGTCTTTTCCTTTCGATTAGGGAAATCGCTTTTCTCGTATTCAGGGCAACAATTTTATAAAATACTAAAAATTCCAAGCTATTTTTTCCTACCTTGAGATCATATATTTGAGGCCTACTGATACATCAAATCACTATTTTTGGCTAATTATTAATAATATTGCCAAAAATTAAATGATCTTTAAAATTTTCTTAACAAAAATCTAGGTCGATTTAACTGAAAATGGGTCTCGCTGTCACATGCTTATCAGGGACTTTTCCTCTACATTTTGGGTCTCTATGAATTTTTTTATAATGTTTTTGGTCAAACTTTGACTAAATTGACTTTTGACTTTGGTCGAATGACCAAAATGCTCTTATACTTTCCCTTATTTACCATAATGCACTTACCTTTTAAACTTCCATTTTTGCATTTATTTTTAATGACATTTGGGTCCTTCCTATAAGGTCACCCATCATGTCATTTCTCCTGGCCAAGCACGATTAACTGCAAGGTTCTAATGGAATATGGTATCTTAAGGCTAGGTTGGCTGCTATCTTTCTGTTTCATTACCTTCCTCTTTTGATGTACTATGTATCTTTAGACCTTAACTCATCCCATAACTACCAGTTTGGCCTTTATTTCAAATTATAGTAAAACATGGATATAACATAAATCCCTTTTATTTAATTCTCAAATAAATTCAAAAACCAAAACTGCCTCCCTTGGATTAACTGTTCCCACTTAAATTGTTTGAATTTTGAAATCATATTTTGGGAAATTGCAGTTTATTCCCACAAGAGCATTTATTTACACACATATGCCAACACATGGGTTTGGGTCTAATATATCAAGGATGATCCATATTCCAACATCTCTTACTCACACTTGGTGGATTAGGAATTGTGGTCCTCATCCTTTCTCTCTCTTTTCTTTCATACAAGGTGTTTTGACGTGACCGCATGGGCATGACGTCTTTCAGATGTTTGTACTAGAAATCTTTCTTACAAGACCATCACAAAACAATCTTTCTTCATGTAGCTTGAATTTATTATTATGCCTCATGTATCCTAGAATTAACCAAAAATAAACTTTCACTTGTCTAATCCCTCTCAAATCAATATAAAACTCAAATTGTCTTTCTCATATACGTAGTGTCCACACTTATGAAATCACAAAATTAATATCACAAGGGATATGTCACAGACACCAGCATCATTGTGCATTTTTCAGGTAATCTTTCTTTCACTCATATATCATTTTGATATACGTCAATTGCTTTCCTAACATAATACCTTGTATCGCATCTATCATGTTCATAGGATGTAATCATTGAAGTATACCTCCATGATAATGTCAAAGTCAAAGAACACAAATAGAAATATCAATTTCTTGGGACTCGCATAGCAATAAAGCAGGGATCTATTCATTTGCTTCCTTTTTTCTAGCAGTTCTATATCACATGTGGTATGAATCACATGCTACAGTGTTTTTCTTATACCATAAGAGTGTACGTCATTTTGAAACCCATTATTGACACTGTATAGACTTTTAGTCTAGATGTTCCCTACATCTAAACCCAAATTCTTCTACTTTTGTCATCTATTGAAGAATTTGTTTTTTTGTAACAAGCATCGTGGGAGCGGGTTCCCATGATTTCTATATATTGGATATCACCTCGACATGCTACACTATTATCGAGGCGACATAATCTGTATTTCTTTTCTACCATATCAACATTCCTGCTGCCTTACTGGTGAATACAAGGGGTCAATCATTGTACCCTAGAGATTGTTGTTTATTATTGTTATTTTCTCCATTTCGTTATCATAGCTTTTGCATGTTGATTATGATAATTGCATCCATAGAAAAATTATGACTATTGTCTTAAATATCCCTGTCGATGGTCTATGCGAGAGCATAGATGAAGTAAGACCAGTATGACTTTGATAAAGTATGTAGATATGAGTCAAAGTCATAGGCACTTGTAAGAGTACAAGTTGCTGGACCGACCCAATATGAGAAAGTTACATGGATTAAGTAATTAGCTTATCTCATATGTAATCATGTAACCACGCCCTTTAACATGAGATCATCATGGATTCCTGCATAAGAGTCTCTAAGTTTTGACTTATTTAAAAGTCACCTTTGACCGAGTGATGATAAAGGTTATGATCATCCTTAGGGGTTCTCACGTAGAGGAATGTGAGTGATCAAGATGAGATTTGTCCCTCGAATTAGCAGAGAGATATCACTGGTCCCCTAGATAAGTGAGTCTGAGAAATGTATGGCTATACTATGACGAAAATTAGTTTTCATTTCTGAGATTAGACTACTTAGGGATCGAGAAAGTAATGGTCAATAATAGGAGGATGACATCATATATGCCTCATCCTTGATTGAGATATCATGTGACAAAAGGGACGTGATGTGGTTACATGAACGGTTGCACCGTGTTAACAATCCCCATATGATTTAGGTAGTCGCAATGTCTTGCTAGAGGCCACTTGTGACTGTGGGCTAATACTCAGTTTAGCCCACTGCCAACTTCATGTGAGCCTACAGGGTCCCACACAAGAACAAGCCTAACACGTGCTTCAATTCTAGGATTTTTCGAATTATATATATTATATATATAAATTTAAAATTACATTAATATCATATAGATAACATTGATGATATTAGTTTTAATATTTAATTTAATTGATAAATTAAATAACTAACATTGATTTAATATATAAAGATAAATTAAGAAAAATTTGTTTGCTAATAATTTAGATTAATTAAATGGATATGATCTAATCAAATCAAGATTAATCCAAATTTGAATTTTAGAATTCGAATTTTGGAATTTGAATGTCAAGATTAATCTTGGATATCTTTTGAAATTCAACTTTCGAGGTTAATATAGATTAATCTTGAATATATTTTAGAATTCGAATTTCAAGATTAATGGAAATTAATCTTAATTATCTTTTCAAATTCAAATTTCAAGATTAATTTTGAATATCCTTTTAAATTTCTCTTTTCAAGATAAATAAAAGATTAATCTTGAATATCTTTTGAGATTTAGATTTTCAAGATCAATAAAAGATTAATCTTTAATATCTTTATCAAATTCGGATTTTCAAGATTAATCTTGAATTATAATGTACTCCGTGAGTTCTATAAATTTAAGGACTCATGAGCAATGGAGTTTGTTAATTTCGGATTGATTGTGTGAGTTACCAAATGCAACACTCCTTACTTTACTTCTTTAGCTTCACATTATATCATTATTGAACCACTCTTAGGCCTTATATAGCTTAAATTGACCAAAGAATTGAGTTTGAAGATTTCTTCCTGAGTTACTATTTATTTGGTCAATTTTCCAGATTTCTGGCCCAACTTTGAAAATTCATAACTAATTCCACAAAAATCAAAATTGAATGGTTCAAGTCTCTAAATGAAACTTACAACAATCCCTATAGAGAAAAAAATACTCATTTGTCCAGAAACATGCCTAATTGATACAATTTATTGCGTGAAGTTTCACTGTTCACATGGTCATTTTCAATTTTCCAAGTTTTTCTCTTAACTTTGGAAAATCTAACTTCTTGCACAAAAGTCCAATTCCAGCAAACTTTGGCTTGTTTTAAACCTTACCATATGAAATAGTTTTCCATCAAGTTTTAGATCAATTGGGATTCATTTACTATTTTTTCTCATAACAAAGTTAAGGGATTGGAAAGGGCATTAGACCCTTTTACATGGAACTTAACTAATTTCTTTACCCTTTGTTTTCCCTTCCTTGTTCTTAGCCCTTTACTAACATGTACATACCACATCAACATGCTATAGTTCCCATATTCATATGGTCAAAATATGAAGGGGTTTAACTTACAACATCATTATCAATCCAACATAATTGACATACAAAATCTCAACATATAATGCATTGCTTCCCTTACTCTTCATGCATCTTTCCTTTCCCTTTGCTTGAACGTGCACCTATGGTTTGTTATTGTAAAGGGTGAGATTTCAAGGAAATCTCAGTAGCAAACAACTCTAATAATACGTCTACGTGCGTGATTATCAAATGGAAACAAGTATGCCATGTAACAAAAACAATAAACCTTACTTCAATCAAGTTTTCATAAAGCCAAGGCAAACATTGCATAGCTATCACCATGCATTCACACAAGCAAGGTTTCACAAATCAAGTGGTTACAACCACATATCAAACATGGTAAATAACAAAAATATAAATCAATGCAAGGTAGATGCCAAAGTTAGGAGTGTTGCTACCTTGGTTTGAACTGTCCTTGAAACTTGAAAGCTCTCTTGTTCACCATTCCAAATTGTCCCTTGCACAACTTAATGGTCTACACAATTCATAACACAATGGCCATTAATCTCAAGCCACTTCCAAGTCAAGAAACACCTTGAAACCCCATAAAAATCCTTGGGTAGTTTAAGTGTTCTTAAACTCACAGATGCCCAAAAGATAGAGCAGAACTCACTGATTAACTGAGATTTGACAGATTGTCAAAATGCGGCCCATATCTCTATCTAGAGAATTTTGAAGGTAAATTGGCCGAAAATAATTATTTGAGGTGCCAAGAGACCTTAATCATTGAGTTTAGGGCACAGGAAAATAAAGTGAATTTTATAGTAATTAATAAAGTGATTGCCCAATATACGATTGAGGCAAATTTCCCGATTTTAAGGAAAAAGGCCCGAAAACCCTGAAAATATAATTTTATTCAAAAATTATTTTCAGATAATCCGATCGGAAAAATTGAGGAAAGGAAAAGGGCTAGAATATCAATGAAGATTTTAGTAATTTTTAATGCCCTAAAAATATTTTTGCCGTCGGAAATACGTTTTTCAGGGATTTTCGACAGGATAAAATTACCCTGTTATTTTTGGACGAATTTCAGGGGTATTTTTTGGATAAATATTTTGCCATATTAGTAAATGAATTATGGAGATTAAAAGAGGAGTAAAACATCTCCAGAAAAGTGGAAAAATATTTACTGGAATTAAATTACTTTTACAGGTAAAAATTGTAATCGGTAGAAGTAACCGAATGTTAACTGGTTTGGTTAATGTAACCAGATTTTTAGCCTTTAGTTCCAGCTCATTATGACAGCCCATGTGATCAGATTTTAAGCATAAAAATCTAGTGGTAAGGTGGTAAAATATCAACCATTAGATCAAGATATTAAATCAAGACTACATCTCAACCTTTCATTTATTTACAAGGAGTTTATTAAACACAACATTTCCTCTTCCTCCTCCTCATAATCTGCACGAAATTCCAGCCCCAAATAGAGAAAGAAGAGACTCCATTCTTGAGCACACAAAGAGGAGAAAAGCTTCACAAAACACAAGGTAAGAAGCTAAACCACCCAATCATATACCTTTTCTTGATCCTTGCAACCTCCTCTACCTTTCTATCGGTTTAGATTTTTGATTAAACCTCTCTTTTTCAAGATTGAAAGTTAGGGTTCTTGATAGTAAAAGTGAGAAAGAGAGGGATTTAGAGGAAATAATTGGTTGCAAAACACTCCTTGCATGATAAGGAGAAGATTGATGTATATATTGGCTTGGTTTGATGTTTGTATAAATTTTTGAAAGCACCAAGTTTAGGGGGGTGCTTTCCAATTTTCTATTTGATGAGGAAGAGTTGTTTTCAAGCCAAATAATACATGAGAAGTGTTTTGGGATCAAGAATATGTTGTTATATAAGTTGAAAGTTTGAAAAGAAACATTTTTCTATTTTTGGGGAATTTTCGTCCAGATCTGGAAAGTGGATAAAGGAGTGTTGTTTTGATGATTTTAATGCTTCCAATGGATTTAAAATGAGATTTTTTGTAGGGTAAAAGTGAGCACAAGTTTTGGGAAGCATTAGAAAACATTAAGACAAGTTAAACTGTCCTAGGGCTTATGAAATTCAAAGGGAAGTTTAATGGAGTTTTAAATTAATTCTTGCCTTGGTAATGGCTTATGTTTAATGGCCATAATGTTATGCATTATGTAGGCAAGAGTTTGGTGCAAGGAATTAATTTCTCAAGTGATCAAGAAAGCATCAAAGTTAAGGGAAAGATTAAGAGCTAAATGTAGCACAAAACCCTCTAACCTTAAGCTAAATTGCTTTAAAAATGTGTATGAAATATGCATGACTTGCATTGAAAATTTATGATGATTCAAAGTGTGAATATGTGATTTTGTGTCCTATGGACATATGCATTTAATTGTTACATGTTGCACATTTCATGAACTCACACTTTTATTTAAAGTTGTCATGCAATTTTTACAAAGTGTGTTAGAAAGTTTTGCTATTGGAATTTCCAAAAATCTCATCCTCCCCCACTAACCCTTTTTAAGTGGAATCTCACCAAAGGGTAAGGACAAGATTAATGATGTTTGAGGTAAATCTAAATGTCACTTTGATGATATTTGATTATGTATATGTAATGTTATTTTAAGTTTAAAGTTGAAGATGGTTTTGTAATTTAAACCTCTACATATGTGGTAGTCAAAGAGAGGTGAAAGCATACCTTACATATAGGCTAAAGCATGTTTAATTATGAGCAAAATAAGAAAGCAAACAAGCATGCCTAAAGGAAGAAAAATGGAAATGATAAGGATGTATAGAAATGTAGCAAGACTAGTCAAAACCTTAACTTTGGCTTAACGTAAAATACAGTAAATGAACTCCAAATGAGGTGAATTTTTCCAGAAAAATAGTTCATGTTGCAAGATTTAAAATTAGCCAAATAACACAGGATTTGGAGTTTTGTACAAAAAGTTATGATGTTCCAAATTTGGCAAAAAATCACAGAAAAACCTGGGAAAATGAAAAATTACCAAATGAACAGTGCAACTTTGTGTAATAAACTGATTCAAATGGGCATGTTAATGACCCAATGAGTATTTTTTCCCTGTAGAGTATCTTGTAAGCTTCAAATATAAATTGAAACCACTCGATTTTGATTTTTCTACAATTAGTTATGAATTTTCAAAGTTGGCCCAAAATTCAATGAATAGTAACTTTTAAAAATCAAATTTTCATTTTTGATTTCTTTTGACTTTTTAAGCTATTCAAGGCCCAAAAGTAGTTCCAAATGGTAATAAAATGAAGCTAAAGGGGTTAGTTAAGGTGTGTTACTGAAACTAAGGGTGTTAGCACACTACTGTCGTTTAGCACTATTCGCATGGATACCGGTAGAAGGAGATGATAAAAAGCGTTGTCTCCTTGAGATCAAAATCAAGAACGTAAAAGGTTGTGGACGTTAGGAACTAAAAAGATCCAAACATAAGGATGCTATGAATTTGAGAACCTAAAAAGGTATTGCACTATCTCCTTGGTCTAAACGCCTTTGGTAGATCCATTCATGGATTAGAAAATTTGAAATTTATTTCTTCCGTTGCATGTGCACATTCTAATCCCAAAACAAGTTCCCAGACTTGATTATTTTTAATTCAATCAATCTCATTTTCCATTGCTTTCTTCTATTCATCCTTAGCAGGGCATGATAAGGTTTATCGTACATAACGTGGATCATCATCTTCGTCTAAAGTAACCATGAGTCCCTCTCCCTCTATCGGGAGTACCTTCTAGGTACATTTCCCCTGTTACTCCTTCTTGTAGAAACCTCTTGTCTCTTTCATTTCTCTTGTCTTGGCATTTGTGAAGGACTTTCTAATCTCCCACTCAAATCGATATATTGAGACAATTGAGGATCATTAGATCGATCTACACTACCTTGGTCTTGTGTCTCAATAAGGGATATTGTACAATCTATCTCTCCTCTGCTAGGAATTCATTTTCTAAAAATACATTGTCTCTTGATTCAATTTCAGTTACTGTTCCATCTTCGTTTTCACCCAAGAAAACATATCCTTTTGATTCTTTTGAGTATCTTATAAAGATACATTTCTTTCCTCTAGGACCCAACTTCCCATCCTTATGAGAATTGTCATGAATGATGTAGCCGACCCCTAGGGTCTTAAGATACTTAGATATGGCTTGCATTTCATCTATAACTTATAGGTTGTGGAAGTAACTAATTTTGAGGTTACACGATTAAGTATGAAGGCTACTGTTTGTAAAGCATCACCCCAATACGAAATTGGTAGGTTTGCTTGAGCCATCATTGGCCTAACCATGTCTAGAAGAGTTCTATTTCTTCTTTCTGAAACTCCATTTTGTTGTGGAGTACTAGGGATAGTTAGTTACCTAATTAATCCTTTTTTCTTCACAGAACTCTTTGAATTAATCGGATAAGTATTCATGACCTCAGTCAGTACGTAATACTTTATTTTGTTTCTGTTTGATTTTCTACTTCATTCATATATTGTCTCAAGCACTCTACTGCTTTAGACTTAAGTAAAATCAAATAGATGTGACCATATCATGAAAATTCATCAGCAAAGGTAATAAAATGCCAAGCTCCGGGCCTTGCCCTCACGCTTATTGGACCTCATATATTAGAATGGATCAAATCCAATGGATTTTCAGCTCTAGTCCTATACTGAAAGGTTCTGTATTTGCCTTAATAGCTAGACAATATTCACACAAGGACATTTCCATATTTTGAACTTCACATGGCAAACCTTGTTTGGCTAGTTTAATCATTTGATTCTAGTTTATGTGCCTTAGTTTAGCATGCTAGATATGCATGTCAACGGTTATATTAGAGGAACTAACAAAACAATCATGTGCGTTAAAATCACCAACCACATCCATAACGAAGAACTTTCTTGAAAGGAAAGCTAAACTGTAAAAGGTCCCGTTGCTAAAAATGTGTACAACTTTGACATGAAAATTTACATCAAACCCATAATTTAAAAGATAGAGTACTGAAATTAAATTCCGTTAGATGTCCAGTGTATGAAGTACATCATGCAAGATCAAGGTCTTTACACCACATAAAGCTAGTCTGCAGGTGCCTATTCCCTTAACCTCTATTTTTGCGTTGTTGCCTACATAAAGTTATTTGCATAGATATGGCAACCGACGGTATTCCACGAAGGACCCCAGATCCTTCACTACATGGTTTGTTGATCTTAATTCTAAAATCTAAGAAGATACAGGTTCAGTTAGAAAAGAAGTACTTATGTAACACCATTATTTACACAATCTATTACACATTCGGAAGCGTTATGGTTCATGCGAATTAATAACTAATGCCCATAAATTAAAATTCATTTTTATCATTGGGTTACTATTCATTTGGTGTATATTTTTAGCCCAATTTTGAAAAATTATAAATAATTCTAGAAAAATCGTATAAGGTTGCTCTAAATTTATTTTGAAAGCTCTTATAGTATTTTAAATGAGAAAAATATGATATTGGCCTTAAAATATTTCATTTAATACAGTTTATTAATTTACTAAACTCACTCTATTTTAGTAACAAGCTTTGTGCTTTAACTTTAAACATTGATAACTTCATCTATAGAGCTTCAATTAACCTGATTTAGGACTTGATGTGAAACTACATGTGGCTAATTTGTCCATGAAAATTAGCATGAATAATAGAGATCCTTTACTCTACTTTAAGAAATCAAACATTAATCATACTCTGCAGCTGCTCAATATGTATAGCCTTGATCATGCATATTAAATTCAAACTTTCAAAGCCATACTTTGGCATACAATCACTTATCATTCATCAATATGTATCATATACACATGCTAAGGCCTCATATTGAATTTACAAAACTTATAAGAATTGATATACCTTTAATAACTTGTAGCAAAATAATGATATAGAAGCTTATCTCTCTTGTTCTCCTTACCTTTTGCCTCTTGCATTCACTTTTATCTTGGAAGTTTGTAACCTAGCATGGTTACTTATTGATGGGTGAGATTCAAAGAATCTCAATAGCAAACAATTACCATTCAAACAATCAAGTTATACTTCCATGATTTACATAATAACAAGTGGCATTGACAAAGCTTATACATAACCAAGAACATGCACTTAAAATATAGAATTGTCAATCATGGCCATGAAACAATTCAAAGAGTCATTCAACATGTTTAAGATAAAATTACTATTCAACTCATGGCAAGCTAGGAAGAAAAAATAAAATACAATGTAAATGCAAGAATGGGTAAAGTTGCTACCTTTAAGATTTATTAGTTTTCTCTTGCTTTTCTTTTCTTTCCATACTAGGAGCTTCATTATCCAAGTTTCCATTCTCACTTCTATTTCACCTTTTCCAGATTTCCTTCTTCCTCATTTTTCATGGTGGGCTCGGGCAAGTGTCAAGTCCTAGATGTTGTATATACATATGAAAGCGTATTAATTATATGTATAAAATACTTTCGATAGAATTTAAATCTCACTCCCCGTTTTGAACTCTACTCTTTTGAAGATGACTTCCCATTTTATTTATTGGTAGGGGATTCTTCTCTTTGAAATCTTGTTTATAAAAGTGTAAAGATGAATTACATTTAGGTCCTTATTTTCTAACATAACAAATTTGGTCCTTTATCTTCATACTTTACCTTAAATAAACCTTCTTGTCCTTAACTTCTTTTCCTCCTCTTTCTACTGGGCCGTGATTTAACATCTCTCTTAGTCATTTAGCCTTTAATTTTAGTCACCGAAAGTATGGATATTACAAGACCCAGCTTCAGGTTCCACCAAGATAGTGGTTAATGGCTCAAGGGCCTCTTGTTCCTTTAATATATACTGCATCTCGCGATGCCAAATATTCCAGTTGCCATCATTTAGCTTGTCCCATTTGTTCAGCTTAGCACTTTTCGTTTTCATTTCCAAATCTAAGGTGACAAGGTATTTTATCAACAAATGTTTTCTCATTGAGATGGGTTTTTAGTGATTATGTAGTACAACGCAATATACAATGTCTTATACTTGTATCATTCTTAACAAGAAAATTATTTAATCACTAGATTTGTGATTAGGAGAATACGTTTGTATCTCCCATCACACAAACACTAGTAACTACATCATTTTCTTTCAAGAATCTTATATAAGTTCTTTTAAATTAAATAGTTAACTTTTAGAAATCGCGTCTTCTAAAAGCTCTCACTTATAAAAAATATAGCATGGTAATACATGTGGAAAAACAATAACTATTGTAATGATTCACATAGAGGAAATATGCTACACTTAACAGTATATCAAGTCATGTTTAAACACATCAACAGATATAGAGGGAAAATAAATAAATCTAAAGTACAATAATAAATCTTTTAGATATATGAACATCAATGATAAACTATTATCTTCCTTAGTTCTCTAAAGTATTGGTTTTTCTTCATCATAAATTTTGTTGTCTTCTTCACCGCATCAACCCATATTATGGTTAAAGTGAAGGTGCCACCGCATCAACCCATATTATGGTTAAAGTGAAGGTGCCTGCAGCTCTCAACCATGTGACATTTCATCATTGCGCTCATATAGATTTTGCAATTTCATTATCAGTTATGCTGTTAACATAGCTTGCAATGATGCCATATATGATTTTTATGTTATTAATTATGGTTGTCCTCATTGCATTATGTTCTGCTATTGTCGCGGCCATAGTGGGGGAAAAAGGTTGGTCAACCTCTTCGTCATAAATATGAGGCTTTGATGTAAATGAGAATGATGAATTTGGACCAAGATCAGAGTAGACTTCTTGAGGCTTCTCTTAACCTTCCTCAAGGTTTTGATCAGGATCCTCTTCTGGATCCTCCTCAGGGTCTTCCTCTAGTTCTTCTTGATGGTCTTCCGTAGGATTCTCTTCAAGACTATCTTATGGATCTTCTTGAGGTTCTTCCTCATGATACTCTTCAAGGTCCTCTTCCTGCGATTATTCTTCAAAATCATTATCAAGAATGTAATCATCCATATGTTCCACATACACTAATCCATAAAACAGTGTTTCAGTGATGCTAGAGATTTCTTACTCCATCATTTTTCCTAAATAAAGAAAAGTTTGATTGGAGTTAAAAAATTTCACAAAATGCTGAGATTAACACTGAATTACATCAGAACATATTAAAATTTGCCTTAGAAAATAGGTAAATAGTATATCAAAATGAATATCTTGAATTTTAGGATTTTTAGAAACAAACCATGTCTTATTTTGATGTTCCATGTGCCTGCACATACCCCAAGAAATTTTATTCAAGAAAAAACAAAAATGAGACATGCCCACTCTCAGTGCTGGCACGTGCATGACACGCGCTGCCATATGCGCCTCTTTTCTAGCCACGTGCCAGACTATCATCTCCAACGCGTTGTCTCGGATATGATGGTATGGTCCACATGTCATACGGCCTTACCATGTGGCCTCATGCACCATGTGCCCGATGTTCCCCCATATTTTATTATTTATTTAAAAAAATTTATTTTGTTTTATTTTAAAGAAGCCCTTCCAACTCATCTAGTAAGGCGCTGGCTGTCCACTTTGAGGTCGTGGGTTCGAATGCCACTGAGGATGCTCTAGTCTCTGTATTTCCATTTTTTTATTATATTTTCTTTATTTAGTTGGGCCTGGTCTTAGGCCCAACTCACATTTGGATCGGGTTGGTTTTGTACTCGACCCGATCCGAGTCCAATTTTTTTAAGGTGAAACGCATCATTTCACTAGTGCAAAAAAGGCGCTATTTTGAGGGCGTGG
Source organism: Vachellia pachyceras (assembly GCA_025593235.1). Lineage (NCBI taxonomy): Eukaryota > Viridiplantae > Streptophyta > Magnoliopsida > Fabales > Fabaceae > Vachellia > Vachellia pachyceras. The sequence continues at coordinate 17,014 of JANTPZ010149318.1, forward strand.
TGGGAGCTCCTACGTCACGCCAAAGTAGCATCATTTTGGCCTAGCCAAAATGCACCATTTTGGCTTTCGGTGGTGGGTTGGGTTAACCTACCTGACCCTATCAATCCGTTGACCCGATCCCTGCCTCTCCACGCCATTCGTTGAGCATTTCCCTTTTGTTATAGGTCATGATGCATCATCCCTAACCTCCAGCCAGGTTTGTTTGACCCAGATGGAGCAAACATCGGATTTGACTCATTTTCCCTCATATCTTTATGAGGTATCTACACATACATATATAAATACAAATATACCGAAGATTAAACAAAATGAAAAAAGACACGGTAATTAATTTAAAAATCACAAGGCATAACTGAAATCTCAAAAGAAATATAAACAGTGCAATTCAAGAATAGGCTTGCGAAAAAGAATCATGCTTATTCAAAAAAAAGATTGCGTCAGGAACTAAATTCACGCTCTAATACCACTGTAAATTCTTGGGCGTACCTGTAGACTCTGATTTGATGTCTCCATAGATACCCACACATATTATGGATCACAGATTTGGATCCAAAATAATGTTACACAACAAAGACACTTTAGATGAAAGAGAGAGAGAAAGTTTCTCAAAGAGAAGGGGAGAGAATTTCATTGATAGAGAGAGGGAGCAAAATGTCTCTTATGTTCCGTCCATTAAGGGATGTGTAATATCCAAAAAAATCAGAAAAAAGAAAAAAGGACCAGATGGTAAACAAAGGATATTAGAAGGACAAAAGATTTCTTTTCCTCTCCACCACTCAAGTCACGTGATGTCCCCTCATTTTTTTAAAACTCATTGTCTCCTCTCTTTCATTTCAGGAAAAAAATGAAACAAAGAACTAGAGGGTGAGAGCGAGAAAAGGGAAGGTTCTTAGTGATCGCAAGTCGAGAGAGGGAGTGTTGAAGATCCAAAACATCAAAGAGAAGGAAGTTAGTGGAAAAGGGTTCACAGGCTAGTCATGCAACCATAGTTTCTAATTAAGGTACCTTCTGATCTCTAAATCGTTGGTTTTGGGGTTTATGGGTGATAATTGAAAATGGAACTGTAAGGTTTATTCTCATATTAAATTCATATATGTAACGGATTAGTACTTCTTCAAGCTTAATTGATGTTGCATGTGTGATCTTCTTCGATTTTGGGATCCGTCTGCGTGGGAGTATTACTGTCCTGATGAGCTAAGCTCGTTTATGAGAAAGGACTGGTTAGATGAACAATAGGTGAAGAATGAGGTGTGTGTTGAAAATGATATTATATGATTTTTCCCTTCTCAATTACTGTTGAAACCGAATATGTGGCTTGTGCTTGGGTGATTGCATCCTGATTTGAAGCTGAAACTAATTTAACTTACTGTTCTAACGCTCCACCATGTGTTAGAGGTGCTTGGGAAAATAACTTTTCATATTGTGTATTGGGAAATGATCGAAATATTTGAGAGGAATGATTAAAAGCTAAGTGTTACTGTGTAGAGTTGTGTTGTCTAAATGTTATCTAAATAGATGTTGTTTATAATTGTTGTTGCT
>JANTPZ010149324.1:8728-25847 GCA_025593235.1 Vachellia pachyceras
GGCCGAACCAGGATAAATCGTTGTGTGCTTTCTATTCTTTCATCTTCATTAACCTGTATTGTTTTCCAAGCATGCAATCTGTTTTCAACATCTAAGGTTTTGATAAACTTGATTTGAATGTTTTGATAAATTAAGTTTTGAACGAAAAATTTGTAAACACCCAATTCACCCCCTCTTGGGTGAAGCCATCCTAACAAAACCCTCCAATATCTAACCCTAGAACCAGCTACAATAAGTAAAATGCATAGTTGTACAGACATCAGCTTTTCGTTGACTTTAACCAACATTCTTGTTGGCTGAAGAATGTTGTACAGAGAGCATCAATTCTTCACTGGCTTGAGCCAAGATGTTTGTTGGCTAAAGCATGTGACACAGAGAGCATCAAGTCTCCTATCTGTTAGGATGGCTGCACCCAAGAGGGGGGTGAATTGGGTGTTGCAAAAAAATATTTTCGACTAAAACTTAATTGATCAAAACATCCAAATCATAAGTTGATTAAAACAGAGTGTGAAATTGATTGAGTAAGAATGAAACAATTAGAAATTTGAGAAGATGAAGGTAAGATGATCACACAACAATTTATCCTGGTTGGGCCCTCTCTGACCTACATCCAGTCCTCAGACTCCTCTGAGATTTTCAATCCACTATAACATCCAAGTCTAAACCAGGTACTTGGAAAACCATTACAACCACAAGTTCTCTGTAGACACTTACGAAGCTGTTTCAAGTTTCTAAAGGTGGGTACTTGAGAACCCCATAAATGTTTCCAGGCATTTATGAACCCACTCAAGTTTATAACGTAGGTACTTGAGAAACCTTTACAATCACTCCCCCTTACCATCTGTAAGGTTACACTCTGTTTCACTCAGTCTATCCTAAGTGACTTTCAAAGGTTGGGATGATTACATTTAGAAAATGCTTCACTCTATGAAGCGGATGTATTGACACTGAAGCTCAGAAGAAGTATAATGTTTGAGTCCTAAAGTTGTTGTGTGATTTCCTTGAATCCACAATCTCTGTTTTATGTTCGGTGACTCCATATACTTTGTCTCATCATTTTTTCTATAGTTGCTTCCTCCAATTTATAGATGTTGTCAAAATATGTCCGTTGGAGAGGAGTGTTGTATTTTCTATTTAGCTCCGGCTCTTATGCTCTGTTTTTCAAACTTGGTTTGCTCTAACAAATTTGATTGTTGAAAGAGAAAGAATAGTTGTTGGAGTCTTGACAAGAAGCAAGTGTTTGTTGACAAAGATTAATCCGTTAGAAAGTGTTTGCTTCTATCACTCTTCTGCTTCAATGCCCAGTGATATGCATTAATGGGTCTGGCACGCTATATGTCTGTTGTCTGTGAATTTGTCCGTTGAGAGCCCATGCTGGAGAAGTATTCAAAGATTCCTATTCCCTGTTAATAAGTCTAAGCAAGAAGCATTTATGAGAGCAGTTGATATTCAAAAATTTGTTACACAAATAAGGAAAGATTCGGTAAGAGAGTAGGTGTGTAGCGTAGGTGAAGTGTGTCAGAGATAAAGTGGTGAGAGAAATAGTGCTCGAGCATAAGACTTTAATGCTCGAGTATTGCTCAGAATATTTCAAAGAAAAACTCAATGCTATGACACAATACTTGAGTGTCATATGAAAGAGTTTGAAAAATAACTTAATACTCGAGTGTTAAATCATAGTGCTTGAGTATTGACAATGCTTCTTGAGATTGCTCGAGCATTCTATGTGAATATTGTGAAGAAGAGTAAAAATGATTTCAATACTCGAGTGATAAAATTGGAGTGCTCGAGTATTAGGAGTGCTGGCAATCAGTGCTGGAGCATTCTCAAGGAGTATTGATGAACAGTAAAAATTTTGAGCTCGATGCTCGAGTATTGGATGCTAGTGCTCGAGCATATGTAGTACTTCCAATTAATACTTGCAGTGTTTGCTCCCAGTGTTGTATGAAAAACTTCAATACTCGAATACTGAGAATCTGTGCTTGAGCATTGGTTTCGCTGGATGCCTTTGCTGGAGCATTGCTTGACAGCACAGAGAGAAAAGACATAATACTCGAGCACTGTGTTTCTAGTGCTCGAGCGTTGTTTGTGCTTTCAGCCAGTGCTTGGAGTATTCTGTGAAAGTATTGAGTCCCAGAAGCACGATACTCAAGTGATAAAACCCAATGCTCGAGTGCTGGCTGTGCTTGATGCGTATGCTCGAGCATTGAGTGAAAGCATTGTGTGAAAAACTGATTTTTGAGCTCAGTGCTCGACCACTAAGTGCCAATGCTCAAGCATTGGCATGTTTGGCTGAGAAAATCTGATTTTGAAACCCGATGCTCGAGCATTGGGAATCCAGTGCTCGAGCACAGCTTGTAGCTCAACTTGCAACGACCATAACTCTCTCATTCCAACCCCAAACCTTGCATATAATATATCAATGGAAAGCCCTGCAAGTATACTTTCATATGAAACACGAATCAGTCCCAAATAATGTAGATAAAGAAAGTTATGATAGATAAAATAAGCACAGGTTAGAGATAAAGCGTTCAGTTTTGACCACCAAGTTTAGAAATTCATATCTCCTTCATTTGAAATCATTTGATGCTTTTCTTGGTGTCTATGAAACGATTTTTGAGTCTATTTTCATATGAAATTGGTTTCACATCAATCGGAGTTGTAGTTTAGGAGATATGGTCAAAATACCATACATATGTCAAGCTGTCAGAGAACAGAGGAGGCTTATGCTCGAGCATTGGGGATCCAGTGCTCGAGCATTGGCTTCCCAGAGGTCAATACTTGAGTATTGTGATCCAGTGCTCGAGTCTTGACTCCCCAGATGTTAATGCTCGAGTATTATGACCCGATACTCGAGTGTTGACCCAAAAACTCAACAGGAAGCCCCGAAAACTCATCATACTCGAGTGTTTGACTTTGTGCTCGAGCATTAACTTCCAGAATCAGTTTTGAACATCCGAATAAAGATGAGATGAATGATTAATCAATAAAACATATATTTAAAATATTTTAACATTCAAAAAGAGTTATTTAACCAAATCATCCTCCAATTAACAAGATGCATAAATATTTATTAACTAATATGCATTGTAAAATCATTATGCATGGTAAATATGTATTGTGAAAACTTTTTGCATTGTAAAAACATTTTGCTTCTTATTTGACATCATCAAAACTAATATCTAACACTATCTTCATGATAGATGATATTTGTTCATTCTTTGCTGCTACAAGCTTTGCTTCTTGGCCTTTGGATTGTCTTTCACCCTTTACAAATGAGAATAAGCATAAGTTATCCTTCAATTAACCAAATAAAACAAGAATTTCTTTGAATTTAACTTAATGCATATTTTCTTCTAAAAACTTCTCCTTATGCACATTTTGACTTTCAAAGACAGATGAAATAAGAAGAAAATATGCTAGAATGCTATTAATTTCTAGAAGTTATCACTTTCCCTCCATAACAACAACATATGAATTGGTAGTACCCAAATCGATACTAATAACATCATTATCAACTGGCCTTGAGCTGAAATGCATATGAAATGACATGATAAAATCTAATTAGAAACAGAAACGATGTTTGTAGAGGATAGAGGTTAAATTACCTTGTTTAGTTTGATGGTAAGGTAGGGGAGGTGAGAGGTCATATTACCTTGTTTGGTTTGCTGGAGATGGTAGGAGAATTAAGAAACCAAAGCTCCAAACATATTTTAAATGGGAGGGCAGTTGTTTAAGCTCCAATTTATGTTTTTGGACTACTAAAGGAATGAGCTCTTGCACCTCCAAAGCTTTTTCACAGTGCTCAACAGCTGCAGCAAGTTTTTTACCCATTTGGAATGTTGCACCAATGCTGGAATCATCATCCTTTTGTACCAAAACAGTTTCAGCTTCTGCAAGATTACATGACAAATAATTTCCACAATTGTGGCTTGTCAAATGAGATGTGAGCTCACCATTAATGGAAGAGGAATCAAAAGAAAAGGATGGTAATGAGGAAAATGAGCTATTAACAAAAAAAATTCAAAGTGTCATGTTTATTAATTTCATTCAAGGGTATTTCACATTCTCTCATAGCCTCATTTATTAAGAGATCAATTTCATGGCTTTATATACATCAAATTTGATTACTTTATCACCAAATTCCATAGTGATAAGCCATCCTTCATACTAATTACAGTATTGCTTTTCTAAGAAAAGGCCTCCTTTGAATGATAGGTTCATCAACATATGAATCATTTTCCTATCCAACACATGGAAATCTACAGGGAAGACTAAATCTCTAACCCTTACTAAAATATCCTCTATTAATCCCTTGGGTTTCCTAATAGTTCGATCAGCAAGTTAGATTAACATATTAGTTTCTCTCATACACCCAATAACTATAGACACATACATGGAAAAGGCATCACATTAATTGCAGCTCCAAGATCCAATAATGCATTAGATATGTTCATTCTACCTATTATGTAAGGAATTGTAAATGAACCAGGATCAACACATTTTACAGGTAGTTATGGCTTAAAAATTGTTGAAACATTAGACCCTACCTGCACAATTTCATTTGGTTTGCATTTCTTCTTATTGGCACATAATTCCTTTAAGAATCTCATGTATTTAGGTGCTCCTTGCAAAAAATCCAGCAAGGGAACATTCACAACAAGCTTACTAAACATATTCAAAGCATCATTTTCAAGTTGGGAATTAGAAATCTTCCTACTTAATAGAAAAGAATTAGGCAAGGGCATGTTACAAATTTTTACCTCTTTACCTTTGTTGTTTAAGGCTCCATGATGCTCACTTTATCTTCCTTGTTCAGCCCCTTCATCCATTTGGTCCTCTACACATGTAGAGGGGGTCTTTTTAAGGATGATCTTCTTCTTTTGTCTCTCAGATGTAGGGTTGAATTGCTGCCCTTGCATATTTTCCTCATAAATAACCTCTTCCTCATCCTCCTTTGGTTCTTCAAACCCAACTTTCTTCCACATCTCAAGTGGATGGCATTTAAGCTCTTAGGATTCACCACAACATTTGAAGGTTCCATTCTTAGCATCATCCTCACTCTTTGCATTAGATAATTGAGAGATAAAGGATTTGAGGTTGTCATGTTTTACCTCTATTTGCTCAATCTTATCATAAAGCTTGCTTCATCTTCATTAAAGGCTCATTTGAAGTATGTTCTTGGTTAGGTACTTCTCTTGAGATTGATGTGTTGTGATAAGAAGTTAAATGAGGGTTTTCAAACTGTCTTTGGGAATTTCCAGTAGCTCTATAGAAGCTATCCTTCCCTTGGTTCAGTTGATAACCTCTATTGTAGGTGTTGGGATATTGCTCTCTTTGATTAAAGGGGCTTTGTCTCTGAAAATTCATAACAGCCACCTTGGAAGCATCACCTTAAGAGGGGCAATTAATGGTAATGTGCATTGGACTAGCACATATGTCACATGAGGGGGCACAAGGGCTTATGACATAGAGGTGGTATTTGTTGCATTTACATTATGGAACTATTGAGCTTGCATATTTTTCTGTAGGTACCCCGCTTGATCACTTAGGATGGCTAACTTGTTCAAGATCTTATCATTTGGCCAAGCTCCTACTCCACAAGCTTGAGCCACATTTCTTGCACCAAACTGTTGGTTATTTGATGCCATTTTCTCTAATAAATCCCATGCACCTTAGGATGTGAGGTCAATTAAAGATCCTCCAGCAGCAACATTAATTGTTGCCTTCATATGGTCTAGTAATCTATTATAGAAATACTGTACTAGGTGAGATTGGGCAATCTAATAATGTGGACAGTGGGCTAAGAGGGTTAAAAATCTACTCCAATACTCAAAGAGACTTTCCCCCATTACTTGTTGAATGCTATATAATTCCTTCCTCATCTTAGCAGTCCTTGAAGCTGGAAAATATTTTTCCAAGAATGCTTTCTTTAATTGCTCCCATGTTAGACTAGCAAAGTGTTGTGGGAGCATATGGATACATTCCTTAGCCTTTCTATCCACAGAAAATAGGAAGGCTCTCCTTAAAACGTCATCTAATCTAGCTCCAGGTGGTTTCATTGTAGAACAAACCATGTGTAGACTTTAAAGGTGCCTATGAGGGTCTTCACATGCATTGTCAAAGAATTTAGGTAAAGCACTTATCTAATGACATTTTAATTCAAAGTTTGCATCAAAATTGTAAAAACCATAAGGGTTGTAATCAACATTTGATGAATTCATTTCCCTTATGCTTCTATTCCTAACTTCATTATCCACATTGTTAGGTACATGCTCATCATTATGCTCCCTATTTGGTGTAGGCATATTCTCATTAGGCTCCATTGCAAAATGATTATCAATATAATCTCTCAATACAGATTCAAAATCAGATGTATCACTGGTATGATAAGAATCAGATGAAGATGCTCTAAATGTGGTGTGTGAGGATTGTTCAAAAGGTACTTGCAACAGTGGAATTGAAGTATTTATGTCCTCACTCCTTTTTCCTTTTCTTAAAGCTCTAAGAGTTTTATTTATTTCCTAATCTAATGGAACAATTTCTTGTCCTTTAGATCTAGTCATACATACTTAAAACAAAGGAAACATCAACTATTCACTAGTTCCAGCAACAGAAAATAATGCACAGGGTTCAAATTCACAACACTAATGGTTGTAGTTAAGATGCAATTCAAGTGAACATGGATCAGGTGCAAGAGGTTCAGTATAAAAACTTGTTTTCCCTCCTATAACTAACTCAAAGATAAAAAATTATATATATAACAGCAGTTCAAGAGAAATATTTTCAGCACCATGTGACAACAAGTGTATGATGAACAGTTAGCAAGTATCTTCTGTGACAACTAGAAATTTTTTTTCCAGATTACAGCTAAGGTATCAATGAATCCAGATTCAGATTTGAACTTCTATGATGAAGGAGAAGAGAAGTCACAAAGAGCCCTAGCTAAAGATATTCAAGTCGCAACAACAACTAACATTTTCAACTCTTTGTAACTCCAAATTACTGAACAAAGGAAGAAGTCCACTAACAGACAGTTAATTTAGAACAAAAATCATTTATCACTCAATACACATTCACAAAAGAAAATCAGATTCTCTAAAGCCCAAGACAACAACTTCCCATATCAAGCTCTTCACTGAAAACACAAAAATTTGCTTCACCAACAGATAGCCCAACTAGTGCATAACAGCAAATTCACGAAAATGACAGTAAGGTTGAGTGGTGATAGCAATTATGTTCTAAACTTAGTCCAAGATTCAGCAATGTGCCACAATACAAATATCAGAACACCCTAATTCAGATCACATATAGGACATGACATTAAATTCATTAGGAGTGTTAAAATATATCACCAAAATAGTCAAGCAACTAAGATTAAGTAAGTTAAACTAAATTTGTGTTTATTTGTTTTTTTAAATTGTAGCAGAACTTTTTGGAAAAAAAATTGTCACAGGTTGATAAAAGAAAAATTCAGTCTTGGGAAAAAAATATTTGTGACAGTCACAAGGCAGCATGAATAAAACTCCAACAGCATGCAATGTCAAAAGCTAAGACATTAGAGAAAACGAAGCATAACGACACATGAGACAGCACAAGTATGACTACATGAAACATAGACAAGTGAGGTAAGTGCTTACATATGCATTGCAATTTTAAAAAGAAAACCTGATATGACCAATGAATGTGTAGGGTGCAGGAAAATATCTCCAACGTTCAGTTTAGGTCAACTCAGATTCAGTTTTTTTTAAGGCACAATGCTACAGCAGAATGCTATGCACAAATTCTCACAAGTCTCAACATCAATTTCAAACAAAGCCACTTGTTCAAACTACAAGTCAGTTAAGCTTATGAAGAAATTCACAAAAGAAATCCTACCAAAATGTAGCCACTACCTAAAAACATTACTGTAATTGCAAGATAAAAAGAAAACAGCAACAAATTTATTCAATGATTTTTAAAGAGCTTGGTTATCTCTAAGTGGCTAGTTAGCATATTAAGTCACAACAATCAATAAGAAAATGGTCATGTCACTCTTACTCAAATTAAAGTCATAAACCAAGCTACTATTTATTTTTTATTTCCTTACTGCATAAAATGAATCGCAATAACCTGAAATGTATAAGTGAATTAGTGACTAAATTACTTCCCAAGAATTATGACTTTGCCTTCATTATCTTCTAAACTGCTATGAGTCCTCTATATCAAACAACTAGTGTTTTCTCACATTATCTTACAAACAGATATGCATTTAGATGTTCAGCCACTTCCAAAAACATTGTCAATCAACATTGCTTAATGAATCATTCAAAACATTCAATCTGGATTAATATCACGTTAAGATCAAATGAAGGTAATCTAAATAAAGAAGATAATCTCTGAACTAATACAAGTCATTCATGTTGTGCAAGATAATGAAGAAGATGAATACTACAACAGAGTATGAAATCTCATACAAGCTGACATATCCAATACGAAAACATGAATCTATGAAAGACACTTATGAGATACAAGGGACTTCCCTTTCTAACTTAAGACTCTGGCTCGGTCAAATTCCTGGGAAGACACAAGTTCAGTTGGACATAAAGACACGAACAACAGTAGCTACATCGATCTGCACTCCCTGATATGCCATCATGTAAGAGTGGAACCTGGCTGTAAAGGCAGCTGATGGCAACAGATAGCTAATGATGACGAAGGAGGGAAGAGAGGTGAGGTGTGGTGGAGATGGACAGAAGAGGTGAACGGTGATGAAGCAGGCAAGGATGAGCTAATGGTAACAGGTGGAGTAACCTCCAATAAATCCTCCCAACCGTGTTGGTCCAAACAGGAATGATAGGTGTGAGAGTGCGAGCGTGTGGTGAAAAGGTTTGGAAAAATGGAAACTGAGATTAGGTATACAACAACGCGGAGATGAAGAAGCTTTCAATGGAAGTAACAGATTTTCCTCCTTGCAAAGTCATGCTAATCAAGAGAGAGCCAGATCCAGTTCAAGAGCCGTGAGTTCTCCAAGCGTGTACTGGTGCTCCCGAGGTGAACCAAATCTTCTCTTATCAGATACTGGAAAGGTGACTGAGGTGGGATGATGGGAGAGAAATTAGAATTAGACGGTGGAGAAGGCTTCTTCTGTAGCTGCCATCCTGGAGCAATAGATTATCACCTAGTTTAAAAGATTATGCTCCTCTCCTTTACCCTCTAGTCCATTTCAGCTGGGTTTCAGATTTTTTTTTCAGTTGCTGCCTGCTGTCCCCTTAGTTACATCTCAACCGATTCAGTTTGGTTGTTTCCTTTCTTGTTTCGCTGCCACTGTTCAATTGGTTACTCAGGAACTGTTGCTGGGAAAGCTCAAAGCACAACATTATGCTAATTCCCCTTTTTTTCAGTTTAGCAATTACTTCTTTGTCCTACACAATGCACCCAACAATTTCACATACTCAAGAAATAATAGCTCTTTTTGGAGAATTTTAGAGATGATAAAGAAATAATCTCAAATTAGCAATTAATTTCCATTATCCAATTATCAGCATAATTTAACCTTTCATTAACTCATTTAAGCCCAATTAGAATACTAAGAGGTTAATATTACATGTATTTTCTTCATATAAAATTTGGATTTATCAACATTATTTGCATTCTTTTCTTTGTTCCCTTCATTTTGCACCCCATCAAGACGAATAAGGTCTAAACTCAACCCTGGTGCTTGATTGATAGGGTTAGAATTGTTGGAACAAGACTTATAAGAACTAGATGCATCATAATCATCATCATTATTCTCTTCCAGCTTCTCTTCTTGACCACCACCACCGCCACCATTGTCTATGTCAAACCTCCTCGGTATCGGTGTCAGAATTCCGGCAGCATCAGTAGCAATCATTAAATCCTCCAATGATGTGCAATGAGATGATGCATGTTCAAATGTTGTCTCAAAGCAACTCTCTGATGATGTCCCATATGATCTCTCATACCCTTCATCATGTTTTAATCTATAACAAAGGATACATGAGCTTTCCCTTTATGAAGAAACAAACAAGTGCTTTGAGAATGGTGAGCAATGTGAAGAATAAGAAAAAGATTAGCCATGATTGTAATTACTAATAACTTCAATGTTACTACTAGTTGTTGTAGCTTGGTCCTTTAATAAAATCTTGCAGGCTATAGAAAATGTAGGACAATACAATACCAAATTTCATCGAATATAAATCTTTTTACTATATAAATTTCATGAGATCTTAACAAGAAAAAGGATTTATTCCCCCAAAAAAGGAGCAAAAGGACCTTGTTTTTATTAGGTAGGAGTGAACTTTTTCGACAGTTCAATAATAATCTTTGAATGAAATATTGATAAATATATTTAGAGAAAATGATAAGAAAGGACTTGTAAATTATTGGTAAAATAAAGATAAAACCATATCTTTAGTGTTTTAATTATCGGTTAACATTGTTTTATGAAGCGATTGGAAAATTAATCTTTTAGTTCTCCAACTTGTAACTCATTCCCTCAACTATATAATTCGGTGCAACGAACTCAATCCTTAAACTTTTGATTCACTTCTAACTCGATCATTTATCTTTTCAAATTTATATTATTATCCATATCATTTATAATGTCATCCCATATGGCAAAAATGTTAATCCAACTCAGCTCCGGTAGGAATCATTTTGTTCCAAATTGACTTATAAATGACTTATTAATAAGAATAATAATATAAAATTTGAAAAGATAAATGATTGAATTATAAGTGAATTAAAAGTTTAATGACTTAATTGCGTTGAGTCATAGTTAACAGACTAAGTTACAATTAAGTAAAAAATTGAAGTATTAAAAGATTAATTTTCCCCTTTACAAAAACAATTGCTCTTTATTTGGAGCAAATGCCACCAACGTCCCCACAACTCAATAATATTCTTGTTTGGGAGAGTGTTTGGCTCCCCAAACGAACGTTCAACAGTGTTTTTCGGCAAATCGAGATAATCTTATTCATATATATTTATCTCGTAAACTGTAAAAACACTTTTACACTACTTTCCCAAATGGGCTCAACTACTTAACATTGCTTAAAATTTTGAATTTACTCTATATGTTCTCATGATTTTTAAACTGTAAATAAATTATGGTGCACATGTACCAGAATTCCATTAAGAATTAAATAAATTTACTTCCTCCCCATGATCACAACCAGAAAGACACATTATAGCATAAAAAGAATTTCACATATTATACCAGAACCTATTAAATTTAATTAAACACTAAAACAATCAAGTTTTACATTACAATCATCCTTTAGTTATTCAAGAAAATAATCCAAACATGATCAATCAAATAATTAAAGACGATATATAAATAAATATACACACACTCCAATATGTGTTGGTAATTAATTAATCTGCCTCCTCAGAAGCAAGCGTCCAAAACACAACAGCAACACAATGCCGCACAACTGCATAATATTGGTCAAACCAAGCAAAATAAACTCAATTAGTTCTAGCTTATGTTAATTGTATGATAATCATATTATCCACACATATATACATATATATAAGAAGAGTTTAGGAAGTTTTTATAGAATTTTAAACATGAAGAAAATTATATGTACATGACTTTAATTGTATTTAAGGAGCTCATGCATAATTTTGACCATTTTAAAAATTACCCACAAATCAGATCGTCACATAAAACAAAATTTCAAACCCATCTTCAAAAAAGATAAACAAGTCTTCAATAATCATATCAAGTTTGGTGAGGCAATTGAAAATAATTTTCAAATATTTTGAAGTTGCATGTAGTAGGTGCTATAATGGAGCCCACCATTGAATAAAATCATTAAAAATTAGGGTTAATGTATAAATTTACTTCAAAAAGTTTTTCCTTAGATCAATCATCAATGCCGTCTCATAAGTTTTCTAGGCTTAAGGTTGCTCCAGAAGTGTTAAAATTAAGCAATAATGTCTTTTACCATTAAAAAAGTTAATGTAAGGGTAACATCAATCTTTTAACGGTGTGTGATAACATTGTTACGTTTTGAAACATCCACAACGATATTGAATCTAAAAAACCTTCCGACCAGCATACATACCTTTAACCCTAAAGAATGACACACACACACACACACATATATATATATATAGAGAGAGAGAGAGAGAGAGGAAATACCATCCTATCCAGAAGCCATCACCCCTGGTGTTGGTGGTGACAGGAGCAGCTTGAGGGTTTGGTGAAGGGTCAGTGGTGGTGGGATAACCAACCGGTGGCGGAGGAGCAACTCTATATACACCGCCAGGTGAAGTTGTTGATGGTGGTGGTGCATTATTGGGATATGCTGTTTATTAAAAAAATAATTATTAAATTAATCAATCTTCTTCACATTTGTAGCTACGTAGATAGATCTGATGTGTCAAAAATAAGAATCGGATAAGTGTTGCAATTAAAAAAAATTAAAAGGTAAATGTGCAATTTTAGCAACCGGATTCTTCGTTGAAAGCATATAATATAATTAGTTTTGAATGATAAAATAATAGGAAAAATCTTTTAAAAATGGTGCATCTTTAACAACCCCATTAAATTGACCCGAAACGCTCGTATAAAGCTAGAGGGAGAAGAAGTAAGTTATGCATAAAAAAATAGACGTACATTTGGATCAATTTATCAGATTATTTAAAATTACTACGCTTTTAAAAAATTGTCTCTGTCTATAGGCCCTTCAAATTCCATTAGATCATGAATATAAAAAATTTATGAAAAGTTTTGTATTATAAAGTTTCTAATAATGCAAGTCAAAGAATCTACATGTCACATCATAATCCATTCATTTAAATGAGAGATAAATAGACTATGGGATCCACATGAAGAAAATTAAGGCCAATAATTATGATTATATAATCTCTTTTCTTCGCTTTAACATAAATAATGACGAACCTCCAATTTCCATATATTGCCATCATGATGATACCATTTTTTTTTGAAAAACTCCATATATATATATATATATATAACATAATAGTTGAACCCACTTATCTTTATGATGATAATGGTTAACTTAATCTCTCAAAGCCAGAAATCACTTCATTCTACACAAAGTCCTACAAATTACATGCATAATATTGTGCTCATTTGAATAAGCCATAGAAGTTACTTTTTAATATAATTTACGGATTATAAACAAATATGTAAGAGTAGTTTTATATTGACTTACATAGTTTTCCATCACTGATACAAACAGTCGTATTATCATCTCAAAAGAATTCTAATTAAGATACACTATTGCTATATATATAAATCAATTTCCTCTAATGTCTAAATGCATGTTTGGGAGAGCGTTTGGATTCCCTAAATGCACATTCAACAGTATTTTTCTACAAATCGAGATAATCTTCTTCACATATTTACCTTTTAAACCGTAAAAACATTTTTTCACTGTTTTTTCAAATGGGTTTTGATTCTAAAATTAAAAAGGCCAAGAGGGAAGCTAGGAAGCAAACATACGTCATTTGAGAAGGAAGATTAGAACACGTACGACGTTTGCAACCGCGTAACCAATTTATGATAAAATATAATTGATTAAATATTTAGAATGCACACCCACAAATCTTCGCCCCAGATAAATCCCATTTAATTAATTAAATTAATATGAATAGTTGTAAATGAAAGTCTCATTTTTTTCTACTAGACTTTTTTTTTTGGAAATATTAGATGATAGTTACACTACGTAAGAAAAGTTGCAATTACATATACCCCATGGCATTTAACATGCAAAATAAGTGTGCTGAATTTTTTTAAAAAAAATATGAGATGAAAAATGTTCTCTATATTTTTAATAAAATATCATGAAAAATTACAGGAATTATTACTATTGTAAAATTTTCATTTTTAGTATGTGAACAATCCTCACGAGGAAGAAGCCAAATGGAGCCTTATTCAATAAGACGGTGCAAAGGAATCATCGTAATTACTGAAAGTAGCGAAATGTTCCCATCTGTTAGTTAAATACCCTGACGAATCGAACTAATATATAGGACCTAAAATAATGATGTGGTCTTTCGGGGTGAAAGGGATGAATTTTGAAAAGATAACTTCATTTTTTGAGTCTTCAATAAAAACTGAGTAAGAGAGATGATTTCCACCCATTTTTGTGATCGTGAAAAATTTTTGTTCCTCTGGGATGGGGCAAGAAAAGGGTATAACTCAGCCGTTGAGTGTGACCTCGATGTGGTAGCTCTCCCTAAAACGGTGGCATCTAACCGTTGAGTGTGACCTCGATGTGGTAACTCACCCACTTCATTTTCTTTACCAAAAAAAAAATGTGGTGATCCAGCTGTATGTTTTAGTATGGCTACCTTGCTATGACTTCACTTCAATCACTAACACCGTGCCTTTGACATTCCTCTCCTTGTGGTTAAGGTAACGACTTTAAGTAGATCCAACTTTACATTAACTTTTACGTGTGTGTTTGGAAAGTAATTCCCAATAACATAATATGTAAGTCAAGGTAAAACTCATCTCATATACTTACGTTGAAATCCGTTTTAACGATTCCTAAACTCGCACGTATACGTCTGGCAATGAGTTTCAAAATAAAACTACTTTGGCAAAAAAAAAAAAAAGTATTCTCAAATATGCATGAATTCATAAGACGCGTTACTGGCAAAAAAAAAGATGTGTTGGAATTATTTATTTAATGTGACTGAGCCGTGTCGATTTAGGACTCCCGGAGACTGGGCTGGGCCAGGACACTTGTTGGCCACCTAATCCACGTTGCCACGTGTGAGACGCGTCGGCTTTAGTTATACTTTCAGGCTTTTCGTATCTAACAAAAAAACAAATAAAAAAATATAATTGTCCAAGAGATTAAGCAACAAACATGCCAACAAACGTTAGACTAGTTGATAAACAATTACATCACAACTAATAAAATTATAAGTTTAAATCCACAACCACCGATGTGAACTTATTAATACACACATATACTATTAAAAAAATTAAACTTGGTCTCTGGTCTTTACTTACTATTGAAATTTAAATATATATATATATATTAGTAGTTATTTTGTTATTTAAATATGCATAATTCACATAGTTTTGGAGTATAGCCAGTGATATAGGCTAGAGGGCTAAAACCTACAGGTTAAGACAAGTTTAGGATGGAGTTTTGGCGGCCCACACCATTGAACCTCCGTGCTGTCAAGGTAGCCCACTATATATATATATATTTAAAAATTAATTTTTGATGTAGATTTTTTAAAATGTTAAGTCCTCAATCATAAACCACACATTTGTGTATATATTTGTTTGAAAATTATTATTGTTATTTATGCATCACAGATAAATATTTTTTAAAAAATGTTTAAAAATGAAATACATAAAATTTATTAAAGATATTGTCATAGCTAATATATGAAAGTTAACTCCGGAGATTTTTTCTTTAAGTTAATTAACTTCATGTTGATGATTTTTGTAATTATTTATCTTGTTTATTGAATTTTTTGCAATATCTGTTAGAAACAAAAAATTTTAAAAAAATTAAAATAAACTATTTAGAAGTGTGCTACGTAGAGGTGTGAATAGACCAGGCCCCTATCAGATGACCTACGGCCTGGCCTGTTTAGGGCCTAGTTTAGCCTGACCTGTTTATTAAAAGAGCCAGGCTAAAGCCTATTTAAAGGCCTAATTGTATAAATAGGCCAACCTATTTTTGTAACCCTATCCTGTAAACCTTTAGACTTAAAGCCTAAATATATGAAGCATATTATATGAAGGCCTCTAAAAAGACTTCAGGCCTTACTAGGCCTTTCAAAGGCTTAGACCTATTTAATAAAAGCCTAGCCTAGCCTGGCCTATTTCCATGCCTAATGCTACGGTTTGGTAACCCGTCAAAGTGTGTACTGCATAGACCTGAGACCCACACCGAATAGCTCGTGGGTTGTGGCCGGCTAGCTTACATTCCCAGCTTTATTTAGGAGTATGATACCATATTATTGCATGAAGAATTATTTTTTTTCCAAATAGGTACTGAAATTCATTAACCCATTAAGAGTGATTCACCCAAAAGTAACAACCTTCTAATCTCATTCGCCAATTAACATCTCCGTTAAAGAAGGTGATGGGTGATTGAAGATACATAAGTTATCTTAAATACTATGAGAAACTATAGTTAGTTGTGTTAGGATGGCTGCACCCAAGAGGGGGTGAATTGGGAGTTTACAAAATTTTCGTTCAAAACTTAATTTATCAAAACATTCAAAATCAAGTTTATCAAAACCTTAGATGTTGAAAATAGATTGCATGCTTGGAAAACAATACAGGTTAATGAAGATGAAAGAATAGAAAGCACACAACGATTTATCTTGGTTCGGTCCTCTCTGACCTACATCCAGTCCCCAGAGCACCTCTGAGATTTTCAATCCACTATATCATCCAAGTTTAAACCAGGTACTTGGAAAACCATTACAACCACAAGTTCACTACGGATACTTGCAAAGCTGTTTCAAGTTTGTCACGGTAGATACTTGAGAACCCCATAAATGTTTCCAGGCATTTATGAACCCACTCAAGTTTGCACCGTAGGTACTTGAGAAACCTTTACAATCACTCCCCCTTACCACAGGTAAGGTTACACCGGGAATCACACTCCCTTACAGACTTCAATACAACAGAGACTCACATGCTCTGTTTTCTCAACTCAAACCCAGACAAATAATCTCAAGATCCCAATCTTGAGTTTCTAACAGAATTACGATGAGTTTGGATGACTTAATAAAATGCTCTCTCAAAGAGTGGATATATAGACATTGAAGCTTTCGGAGAAGAAAGTATTAGAGTCCTAATGATATGCTCTATTTTTGGTCCAGTGACTCCATCCTCTTCGTCTCATCTGAACTTTGGCTTGATTACTTCTCATTTATAGCCCAGACTTTGTTTGCTAGCCGTTGCTCAGAGTTTGTATAGCCGTTGGAGTGTGATTTGTATTCGTTACTCTCAACTGCTATTTTAGGGGTCTAACTGTAGCTCTGTAGGTAGTATGTCCAGCGTATGTAATTTTGTCCGTTGAGAGTCCACGCTGGAAAGGGTTTTGAAGAACCCATTTTCTGTTACTATGAAAAGGCACAGAGCAATTATGAGAGCAGT
>JANTPZ010149326.1:0-17669 GCA_025593235.1 Vachellia pachyceras
CTTTTTTTTTAATAAAATGAGGTATTCCATTGTTATTGAGGAAAAAAAAATCTCAAACATACACCATGCAATTAACTGCATTCATCGATACCCGCCTCTTGTTTAAAAGATGGAGTTGATGGAAGATACGAAAGTTTGCTTCCATCGACTGAGAGAAGTTGGCTAAAAAATCAACAATACGAAGCTCTTTTCTATAAGCTACCAGTAAGAAATAAATATTAGTTTATTTTTCATTAAGAATCAAATATTAGTTATTTTAGTTTATGGAGATTATATTATCCATTAAGAATTAGCTAGATATATATATATATATATCCTTTATAGACATCATATTATCTTTTAGGAATTAAATATACATCTTTTATATTTTCAGTTTATCTTTTTATCATTTCAATTATACTTTCTCCTATTATAAATAGACATTTAGGCCAAATGAATAAAGCAGGAATATTGACTTATTTTAATTATATTTTTAGAGATTTTCTTGGACTATGAAGGGCGAGATTTTTTTTGCCTTAACCTTTTATAAATTTATCTTATGCATTATTTTTTATTTTTCTTTTCCACCCTTTTCAAAACTGACAGATCTTGCCAATTTCTATGTAACACAGCTCTATTTTTATCAATGAGATCACTGAAAGGATGATTAATATCATAATTCCTAAAATTTCTAAGCTTTTCTAAATTAAAAATTGACAAGTGTACTGGAAACTTCTAAAGAATTAATTGTTTCATATGTCCTACAATCGCATAAGTGATTGGAAATAGTACAGAAGAAAAATAAAGTAAGAAATTAAGTCTCATGCTTGTACACCCAGACACTGCGACCTGCTCTCAATGCACTTCCATAATTTTACTTAGCATGGCGTAAAAGTTACCTAAATACTTAATATAAGAATTAGATAACTTATTTAAGTATATTAAATGAGTTAGTTGTATTCGTCATTAGTAATAAATATAAATTGATTTTCTTAAAATACTGTATTTCATCTTGATTATCCTTAAATGAAAGCCTCTCAATGCATGCGATGACCAAAAAATTATAAATTTAAAGAACAAAGTAAATTAAAGCTTTATATTTAAAATCAAATTCAAATTCACAGCTAACTCCTATTAAGGCAACGCAAGGAAAATTAATCCTTTGGAAAGGAATAAAAAAGAAGTACCACCTCGATATGCCCCAATGCACGATTCTTCCAAAATGGGAAAGACTTGACTCCTTTTGAGTTGAGCTCATGAGAGTAGCTTTTGAAATCAATGGGTTTCTTCTTGCGTCCACTTGTGACACGGAGTATAGCTTGAAGACGCGGCGAATGCAATTCTTTGGCGAATGTGTCATCGTTTCCCTACATATAATGCAACTTGGTCAGAAACCTGAGCTACCTAGTTACATTTCTGAGACTCAGCTAGGGAATTAATTGTATTGAATAAATCCGAATTAATAATAAAAACACTGTATTAGTTATCATCACCTGCTTGAGAGGAACAGCATGGGAAGGAGGAGCTCTTGACAATTTACAGTGGGTCCCATGTATTCTCTTTCCTAAGAGTAGAAGAATAATGACACAAGTAACAATATGCAGTCATCAGCAATCGTTTCAGCCAGTGAGGTTCAAGAGCAAATATATATGTGCGCGCGCGTATGTATACACAACAACTAATATTATTTTTGGAAGTGTTAGTTGCTCTCTAAATTGCCCCTTAAATTTGGTACTATTCGAAATATTTCTTTTTGATTGTTTGCACTATCTTATGAAAAACAATGGTTCAATTTTAAGTTTTTTACAATTTTTTTTAAGGATAAACACTCTCTAAAAGACATCCATTTATGTCCAGCTTTAGAGGGTTAATCTTTAAAAAGTCACAAAAAAATTGAAAATGAGATTTTTTTTAGCATAAAATATAAAATGTCAAGGATCTAATTCTAAAAAGCAATAAAAAAACGTTTGAAAATTTGAGAGAAATTGGCAGACAACCCAAATCCTTATTTTTGCTTTGATTAATCTCATACCCAAACCCGTTGAAACTGCACTTTGTTGACAAGTTTCGGAAAGAATGGATTTACCGTTCGTGTGATCCTCAGTTCCAACGGAATCCTTGCTTGGACTGGAAGACGCAGCGGACAAGGACGGAAACCGAAGAGGCGAAGAAGCGGAGCGAGTGCGAATGCGATGAAGCCCTAAAGACGATGCGAGCAAAATCGAAGAAGCAGCATCTTCGATTCGCTCCCGTTCTAGCTTACCTATCGACGCCTTCTCCTCATTATTCGTTTGCTCGCGGCCTTCTTCTTCCTCTATGGTAGTAGTGGTCCACCAATTTGGAATCGGAGGACTTTTCTGGAGCTTGGCTCGGCCGAATGACGCCGGCAAGGATATCTTCGAAGTGGAATCGTTGCCGGTCGGGTTCGTCGACGATGTGTCAGAGAGATGCGATGGCGGCAGCGAATTGCTTGACATCGATCATCAGTTTGGAGGTGTTTCTTCATGGCATTGTGCGGATTAGTATGAGTGAGAGAGAGATGTGGGGAGAGAGCGAGGGGGGGAGAGGTGAGCTTTTCGCGGGAAGAAGAGCGAGTCTAGATCCTAACGGTGGAAGGGGTTCGTCGTTGAAATCCAACCAAGAAATAATAATTAATTAAATTTTGATATAAAATTTATTCTCAGAAAAAGAGAAGCCTTCATGTATTTCGATTTTAATGAGCTGAAAAAGGGAGAGCGAGTTATGTTACGAGCCCGTTTCGAAACGCAGTAGAGAAGTACTTTTATCTAAATTAAAATAATTATATGAAGGAGATTATATTGTTTTACAGAAAAGCATTATTGAATATGCGTTTGAACTCTCCATAATCGTTGTCAAACACACCTGCATCATTTTGGGCAATCTCAACTAACACATTATCGTTTTTGTCTTTGGAGCTAACCAAAGTACCAAACACTTTACTACCTTCGGCTTGGTAAAGTAGTTGATACTTTGTCCGTTTATATCAGCAGCAGTGGAAGTTACTTTTTCAACGTGATTAACTATGTGTTTATTTGGCATAATGTTTTCAAAAAATAAATGCATGTTTAATATTGTTTTTCGGCAAAACGAGATAATATCCTCAACATATTTATCTCGACTTGTGTAAACGTACTTCTCTATTGTGTTCCCAAACAGTTACTATGATTTTATAAAAGTACATTCATGTAAGTTGATATAAAACCCCCTTAATATATTTACCTTGTATATGATAAATCATATCGTAAAAGTAGATTCTACCACTAACACTACTACAAAAGGTATTTTTTAAGCCCTATTTTTAATCCAATAGGGCCCTTTCTCAGGGGTGTAAATGTGAGGGGCGTAGAAAGTTAAAGCCTACGACGCCCTATTTCAGGAGAGGAGCCGTAGGTCTGACCTACGACGCCCTATATAAGAAAAAGGGCGCCGTAGTCAGACCTACGGTGCCCTTTTTCCCTATAAAGGGCGCTGCATATTCTTTTTTTTTAAATTTCTATTCTATTTTATTAACCCAACCTGATTCAACTTACAGTTACATTTTATACACTAGATCAATTACAGACATAATAAACACCTAACAGGGTTAGACGTGTATATCTACCTAAGCCAAGTCCTTGTTGCATCAAAACACATAAGTTATTGTCATTTACTATGTGTGACAGAGTAACACAATTCATGTATCTAATTCACCCTATACAAGTCGACATGAAGAGTTGAAACTATATATATTCACCTTGAAGAAATAAGCATTATCTACAAATTAAGAAGGCGTTTGTCCAACAAATCTCGTATCAAATCAATATCATCAGCCAAACATCGTCATTATCAAAAACCTACAAATTGAAAAACAATTATTAGAACAATGCTAATTCATCAAACTAAACAATTAACTCATCAATATTTAATGGATTACATATTACCTCTTCCAAATCTCTAGTCAATCCGCTCTGAATGATACTATACATGTAATTGATGACATAATACCCACACTCAGTATTCCCTGATTGTCGAGGGCACTAAAGATAAAAAACATATTGTCAAAAAGTATAAAGGGATAAAACGACTTTAAATGAAAGAACTTAAAGTCAAAGTACTTACTTTTGGATAAAACTACTGTGTGTTGTTATTTCTACCGTCACGTTTAACGCCCATTATTCGGTATGTCTTGAGTGCGCTGCGATTGAATTGACAATAGTTACATATGAAAAAAAATATGTTTAAACATCGTTAAAAGCAATAATTTAGAAATACAAAAACTTACGTATCAAAAACGTATTTTTGCTCTTTCCCTGCCTTTCTGCCAGGTAAAGGATCGAACCAATACACAGTATTCAAGAAGGGGCAGACAACACAGAAAGGGCGCCATCAAGAAAGGGCGCCCTTTCTCAAGAAAGGGCGCCATAGGGTGCACACTACGGTGCCCTTATATTGAGAAAGGGCGCCATAGGTCACCCTACGGCGCCATTTTCCAATAAAAGGGCGCCCTTAAATAATTAGGGCACCGTTCGGCGCCCCTATGGCGCCCTTTTTAATATAAAGGGCGCCTAAAGGACTATCCACTTTCCGTCTATTTTTAAAATTGTCACCGCCTTCACTTTTTACTCCCTTTTTTAGAAAAAAGACGCGTATTTCAGTAGTAAAATGTATTCTCTGTAGTAGTGAGCCTTTGGTGGTGGTGGTGGTTTTGGGCTGGGAACACGGCTTTTATGTAAGTTGAGATAAATATGTAAAAAAGATTATATCATTTTACAGAAAAATATTGTTGAACGGGTTTTTGGTTTTTCCAAACATAATGCCAAAGAAGCCCTTTGTTGACAATGTACAGTAGTCATCTATTTGCATTATTGGGTAGAGGCAAAAATAATCCGGAAATTTTTTGAAATGGGTATTGATCATACGAAAGTTATTGATGGGCCATCTTGGATCTGAAAGTTTTAAAATGGGGAATTTTCACACATTCCGTTAAAAATATTAATTTTAACCGTCATATCTTCAATGGAAAAATTAGTCAGCTTTGAAGCATCGACAGTGGTAATGTTAAAAATTAACATAAATTAGACAATGGTCACACTTTTATTACCAATATCAACTTTTCATTGGGTCTTACGTGGTGTCAGTAAAACAGGTTGAGCTCAGCCCACCAATAACTGATGTTTAACCAACACGTCTAACCCGTTTTTTTATTTTATATTTTTTACTTTTTCATTTCAATATTTTTGCAAAGAAAAAAGTAACATTAAATTCTAATTTTAGGAAAAATAATACCTAATACATTAAAAAATAGTATAAAATATTTTATTTTTTATATCAACTTGCTATATAATACTATACTTAAAATTATAACAAAACATTAATACTTATATTTTTTAAAAAATTTAAAAATATGTCATTATTAAAAATTTATTAATGGGAAGAGAATAATAAGAAATAGATAAAAAGAATTTTAGTTTTTTTAAATAATTGTTTGCTAAGTTGGCGCCGCTGTTAAAATAGCAAACCTTTGGGAGTGGTGAACCAATACAAGCTGACCCGTATTTCCACTCGAAACTTTGCGTTAAAGGATTTATTTTAACTTGAGAATTGAGTTTTCCAACGACATGAGACGCAAAGTTTGAGAGAACAGATGGGGAAATAGCATCTACGAATCTCCTTGTATTTCATCGATGTAAGTAGATACTGGACCGTTTAGAAAAGTAGTAGAGAAGTACTTTTACGTAAGTCGAGGTAAATATGTGAAGGAGAATATCTCGTTTTACAGAAAAACACTGTTGAACATATTTTTGGGAAGGAAATAAACTTTTCCAAACAAGCACAGTAAAGCTAACAATAATTTAATAATTACATGAAATCAATAAATACATAAAAAAAATAGTGTAGCTAAATCTAAATAAGTGAGAAAAATGACAATTGCAAACCTGATAAAGGCACTAACGACGAGGACAAAACTTATATCAAGATGCTTACATTTATTAAGTCAAGTTATTTAATTCCATTTATTATTTTGATATTATTAATTGTTAAATTTTGTATATATACTTGTAAATTCACATGTGATACTTATAAAATTTTGGATCAATTCTTGTGTAAATTAATATTTGTAAATTTTTCTCAATGGATTTGTAAAATTTCATATGAATATTTTTAGCTGTTAAAATGCATATGTAGACTTAAAAATCCATCTATAAATTTGACATGATAGATATAAACAATTTAATCTAAGTTTGATTGTAATTATAATTACCCATGGTGGGAAATAAAAATTGAGATCCCAAACATATATTACTAGGCTTATGGCACTCTGAGGGCCAAGCTTTAAACAAATATTCCATAGCCCAAACATAAAGTATTATCCAAAGTCATATTCTTATTCTTGTTTTACTAAGCAAAGCCATGTTGCTATTGGTTAGTAACGGAAATTTCCCATGGCTGATTTTAGCCTCACAAAATTCGATAAAATAAAACTTCGTAGGTAAATTCTTCCACCAGTTTATTGTAATTTTTGTAGCGTTATTTTATCAGTTTCAAGTTTCACCGGCTCGGACTGGACCGGTCGAGTCAAGCCAGAAACTGACGACTCGATTGGCAATCCG
Source organism: Vachellia pachyceras (assembly GCA_025593235.1). NCBI lineage: Eukaryota > Viridiplantae > Streptophyta > Magnoliopsida > Fabales > Fabaceae > Vachellia > Vachellia pachyceras. The sequence goes on from JANTPZ010149326.1 coordinate 6,591, forward strand.
ATCAAAGGTGGGGTTGAACTCGGATACCTGTGATTCGGACCAACTCACCATAGCCCGATAGTAACTTGGTTGACTCATCGAGTTGGGGGAGTCGACCGTGTTACTTTTGGTAAAAAAACACAGAATGGACTCAAGGGAGACAAGATCCTAATCCAACGGGATTAGTGTTCTCTTGGTGGTGCCTGGAAGATACAAAAGGAAGGAGGTTGAATGGTATTGAAATCAAATGCCACCAATCAGATGCAAAGATCAACGATCACAAGCTTACCTTCACCATTCCCTCAGAGCAAATCCCATCAAACAGAAGAAGACACTTATTAATGCCCATCATATTGGCTCCTCTCAGTGATTATATTTAAAAACCCTCAAAGGGGTTTAAGATGAGGAAGAGATGAGTGGAGTGAAGGAGCTATGTCGACGCTTTTGGAGGTGGTGGCAGAGGCATATAGTTGATGAAGAGAGAGTAGAGGGAAGAAGATGGATAGATGGTGGCAGATCATAAATTTGACATGATGAAGAGAGAGTACGAATGGTGCTGTAGATGTGAGCTACGGATAGATATGATATGATGAAGAGAGAGTAGAAGGAAGACATGATTGTTGGATATTATATGATGAAGAGAGAGTAGAGGGAAGAAGGATGTGATATGATATCATGAAGAGAGAGTGGAGGGAAGACAGGATTGTTGGATATTATATGATGAAAAGAGAGTAGAGAAAAGAAGGGCAATGTAAAAGGTAAGTAGGGGTGTGCAACGGGCGGACAGGGCTGTCTTGGGGGTCGCCTCGTGTCCCGCCCGTTTAGGAGATCACAGGTACGGGGCATCCCGTACCCGTGGTCTAACCCGTTTAGACCCGTGCCCACGGGCACGGGTCTAAACGGGCGGGGTGCCACGGGTAGCGGGCGACCCGTGCCACCCTTTTTTCTTTAAAAAAAACTAACAATCTTATCAGTGACAGGCGAAGCAAGGCGAAGCAAGGAGGAGCGCACTTTGTTGGCAAGGCTCACCAGTCACCAAACCATGTTTTTCTGTCTGCCGGTGTGCTCCACTGACTGCGACCACAATTGAGACGCAGGTGGAATCATCAGAGAGATCGATAGGCTTGTTGATCGGAGGGAGCAACTGACCAGGCGAGCAAGGATGATCTGAGGCAGTAGACGAAGGGAGAGTAATATCGTGGTCGAATTGCACCACCGGAGAAGGGTTGATCAAGTGGGGATCTAAGAAAGGGCCGGGGATACGGAGGAGAAACTAGAAAGGGAAAAGGAGCTGGCTTTTACAGATCCTCGTCGGCATATCTATATATCATGTAGATCTGTCCTTATCGTTCCACGCGCGACTGTATGTATGCATATGTCAGGAGAAGCCCACGGACTCTATAAATCTGGAAACCTCTCAAAGAACCACAAAACCCAAGAGTTCAGAAAAGCAAGGTGTACAGCGTCGATCGAGGAACCAGTTGGGGTAAGAAATGTCAACCAAGCAAAGGTCCGTGTTTTAATTTTTTGAAACAGCATCACAGCACGCTCTTTCGGGCAAAGAGCCTGAAACCGCCGTTCGTTAACGTCGGGAATACTTTTGAGTGGTTTTTGCAGGTTGGAGGGGTACGTGTCTGAGGGGGTTGATTTGCCTATGAGGGTGTTAATTGAAGTTGGGTGGGGTTAAAGGGACCCACTTTGATTTTGTCAATTGTAATAACTCATAGCATAGGTTACTGGAAGTGCAAAGAATAGGATGGCCACGTGGAAGAGTTTGAAGGCAACTTGGATGAGCAATAATGAAGCAAGTTTGATTGTGACTTGTGAGACCTTGGAAGTTGGAATGCGTAAAAGCTGGGGTTGGCACTCTGCCCTATCTTTTATCCCTTTTGAAATATGCACTTTGACTGTGAGCGTGGTAAGCGGAAGGAAGAAAAAAGCTCATTTTTTTTATATTAATGGCTTGTTACACGGGCGGGGCACGGGCACCCCGTGGGTGAACACGTACCCCGCCTTGTGAAATGGTCACCCCGCCCGTCATGGGTCTAAAACGGGCGGGGCTAAACGGGTTAAGAAGCTGCGGGGCACGGGCGGGGCGGGTGGGACGGACTTTTTTGCTCACCCCTAAAGACAAGTGTGGGTTGATGCCTACTTTTCTGAGGTGGTGGTAGAGGCGCAGAGTTCACATGGGCATGAGAGAGAGAAAGAGATAAGGCAATAGATGTGGGGCTATGAATGGAGATGAGAGCGAATAAAATATATTTTATATAAATAGTATAAGTGAGTGATAATATTTATTTTTTTACTTCCTCATTGATTAGTTAGTAATGGAATTTTCTACTTATTTTTTTTAGAATTTTCAATTTTAAATGGTTTGATTGTAACAATGTGTTATGAGATTTATTATTTTAATTTGTTTCATCACCGATCTGAACCTAGGTTTCACTCCGATCTGACTCATTGACCTTTAACCAACTACCTTATCATGTTCTATTACATGTCCGATTTCCTGTACCTTGATAATTTTATTAATTTTAATTTTATTTATATCTATGTGGCAAAATGATGATCCTAGCTAGTAGTGCATGATAATAGGTAAGGGCCATAAGCTATTAACATAATTTATTTTACAAATTAATAAATTATGAGTATAGAGAGTTGGGATTACGCGCCGAGTTGTGTGGGTTGAAAGAACCCACACCCTAATTTTTTTAATAAAAGTTAAATGTCAACTAAAAATTTTCTTACCATGCAACGCTATTTTATTTTGACCCAAAGAACAAAAATATTATTTTGGTATATCTCTTAATGATTTAATAATATATAATTATTAACTTTTTGCCATAATTTTAAATTAATAATATAGAAAGTTGATAAGAAGTTAAAAATATTTCATGTATAGAATGCAAATGAGTGATAGAAATTGCCAATTTGGTGGTAATAAACTTTCATATATTTTCACACACATATGTACGTACATGTGTGTGGGCGTGTACACGTACACAAAGCTCTAGAGCTTGTTTGGTTTCTCTTTCTAAAACTTATGTTTGATTTTAAAACTTAGATTTTATCCCAAAATCTAGGTTTTGTCAAAGTATTCACATTTTTTAGAAAAGCTATTATGGATATAAAATCTCGGTTTGAAACCTAGGCTTTTTATACAAGGCAGCAAGTCGATGAAACCGAGATTTTGAAAAAATTATTTTCTTATTAAATCATACTCTTTCTCCTAATAAATTTTTTTCCCTACTTTTTCTTTCTTTCTCTTTCATCTTTCCTACTTACTTTTTTGAATTGAACTCCATAAAAGCCAATAACTTCCCAAATCCAGATTCTTACTTTTTTCAAAACCCAGGTTTTGCCTCAGAATCTGTATAAATTATTCTCCAAAACCTAGGTTTTGTCTCAGAATCAGTAAAAGTTATTTTTAAAAGGACTTCCAAACGAGACCTTAATTTATGGATTATTCCTGTTGGTCTGAGAGTATGTGTCATTCTTGCTATATAAGAGGGCATTGCACGGCGTAGTATAAGGAAGCCACAACGATTGGGGTTGACATCATTGGGCTTGTTTGGATAGTCTGTTGGGAGAACGATCACAAATTTCGAGGTAAATATGTGAGAAGAATTTTGTCTCGGTAAGCGCAGTAATGGCTTTTGGAGAGGCAAACGGCCTCCCCAAACAAGCCCATTATTTATGGGGAAAATTACAGTTAGATCCCAATACAATGACATAATAATATATGATAAATCCTAATGATTTTCCAATGTTTCACTTGTCAATGATAACTGAAACAGATTTATTAACAAGTCCTTAAAATTATCATATGTTAACTTTTTGATTGAGATATAATAGTGATTCTCCTTTATTTTTATGGTAATCATGAATGGGACGTTGAACTTTTTCTACGTGGGCATGTCAAATTGGATGGTACTACGTTGCTCAAGTGTGGCTGCACGAGAGTATATAAAAGGGTTTTCTTTTCAAGGCATTGTTGTAGTTTTTTCATAAGCAATGATGCTGAATAAGTTTCAGAATAGAGCAATATTGTTTCTTTTCGTTAAAACACTAACGTTGATTGTTAAAAAAATGATGTTGATAATTAACATTTTTAACATCAAATGTGTAACATTACTTATTTTTAAACTTACAGGATAACAATAAGAATGAGTAAAAATATATTTTGGATGAATTTGCATCTTAACCCTATATACTTTGGTTATTAAATAAGACAAAGAGAAGAAGTTGGTTCATGTGCACACAATTGGGAACCAAAGGGAAACATAGTTGAAATGCAGCAATTTTACACTTGCGTGAGTTAAATTCGGTATTATTCTTTTTTACCGAAAACATTTATTAACAAAATATCCATAATAATTTCGAAAAACCATGTTTTATTGAGTTTAACTTCCTAAGTTTGTTTTTTTTTTGTTAATTTACATGCGTGTAAAGTCTTATCCACGTACATCTGTTTTCAAAACAAATGTGCCTCATCATCTTACTTACTATATCACCTATATTTATCTTCGCCAAAAACTATTATCCATTAAAAGCTTACTATATCACCTAAGTTTGTTTTTGGTTAATTTACATACGTGTAAAGTCTTATCCACATCTTTTTTTAAAACAAATCGTTAATTTATATGCATGTAACTTTCACTTGGATTCGAACTTAGATGAAATTCTGACAATCTTTCGGAGAAAAAAATGAACAAATGGATATTGTAGGATTCTGAAGAATTCTTCAATTTTCTGAGAATATCAATCTATAATACCATCTTCGATCTTTAATATAAATCTCAGTTAAATTTTTTATAGAGATTAATGAAGTTAAATATACTATATTGGATCATTTATATGTTCTAAAATATTTATGTCTTACTATATTATATATCAGTTTATAAATTTGACAAACTAATTTAACAAAAAGATAAATATAATCTATCAAATTTATATAGTTTCTTTAATCTTTAAAAAAGTCAACTCAAGTTTATATTAAAGGTTGGAGGTAGTAAATGACATAGAGATCATCCTACAACATTTTGCTGCAATTCGTTTCATTTTATAATGTTCAACTAGACTAAAGCACATGGGGTGGTCAAACTTGGCAGTCAAAATCCAGGACAACAATTATGGTAGGATTATCGTGTCAACAAGTTAAAAAAAAAAGTCTAACTATTGACTAATAGTGCCTGTATGAATTGGTGTTTTAAAGCCTTACTAACTTTTTCATTGTGGTTCTGTAATTTGCAAGCTAAATATATTTCTCCACCTACTCTATACAAGGGACTACTTTGCCACTAGGGCAATGCACAACATGTTAAAAAGAGTTTTCTAAGCTTATATGAAGTATAAATGTAACACCCCAAAAATTTAACTAAATGTTTAATGAAATTTTTGCCATGTGTAAATAAAGAGGATTTCAAATATCAATTCATTAAAACATATCCTCAGTCCAGCCAAAATACATGTCATTAATAGCAATCCAAATCCTCCTAAAATATCAGAGTAAATAGAAAATAAATTGCGGAAGTCTTAGAGTTATGGCAATTCAAAATGATAGCATGTGCCTAAGGGCACAAGAGAGCCAACATGGCTCATTCCATAGGTGACTTCCCTTCCTGCCTACTAGAACAATCATCTGAAAATGTTAATATAACGGGGTAAGATTCCACGCCCCAATAACTCTGAAAGTTTCTACCACACACAAGCAAACGGTATACAATCAGAAAGGAAGAACTGATTTACGAAATACATTTGTGTCTATATATATATAAAGTAAACATAATATAAACAATTTCATATTTTCTTTCATAATTATGCAACTCACAATCATCATCACAAATAATGCATAATAATGTAATATGCAACACCCTTATATCACCGTCCATCTTTATTCCACTGATCGGAGCCATAGGCTAACATATAGTCCAATAGAGACTTATCCATGTAACTGGATTGTCTCAAGCTCACCAGTTTCTTAAGATACACCCGGCAAAAGGTGTAGAGCTCAAGTCTGGATTGTGACTCCCCTCCTTAAAAGAAAACCAAGAAGGTGTCACATGTTCCACAATTCCAATGCAATCCTGGCCAAAGAAAAGACACGGGAAATGGGGCCATAACAATTGCCATCCACTGTGCACCGAGTGATGGCTTATCACGTGATAAAAACCTTATCATATATCAATCTCCTCCATACTCCAACCCATTCACATTGCAACCGCCATGACAGTTATAACAATTTTCATGCTAAAATATATTGAAAACTTTAAATAGTTGCATTTATATAATTCAGTCCAAAAATGCATAAAACATAATTCAATCACAATTTAATCATAAGCGGTTCACAAGTATATGGAAGAATATTTAGAGTTACCTGTAGCTCCCAAACTTATGGATAAGCACACACAAGAGACACTTCAAAGTTCTCAATAAGAATCTACAAAAATCAATATAAAAATTTCTATCAATATACTAATTAACATATTCTAAAAGTTGCTTCAAAGATAATCTAAATACTTAAAACTACCATTTACTCCCAATATTAGTAACAGATATATATACTTTGACTCATTTATTTATATGAGACAAATATTTTTTTTATATGATATAATCTCTTTTATAATTTTCCTGGTTGTTTGAAAGGAAGGAAATAATAATAATAAAAGTGGTAGTTGTAATATGCATATCATTATGTTTGTAAGAGCACCTATAATTATTTATTTTTAGAAGTGATTCCATTATATATGTATATTTGTTATATATATAATTCAAATTTAATTCTTTTTTTTCTAATTTATTTTACACTCTAACTAATTAAAGACCTAAACAATAACTAACTGTAAACCCAAAAATATGGATGTTACAACTCTCCTCTCTTAAAAGGAATTTTGTCCTCAAAATTCGATATGTGAACTAAAGGACATACCTAACTAAACAAATGAGGGTACTCTTGCTTCATCTTATCCTCTGTCTCCCACGTGGCATTATCGGGAGTCATTCCTCTCCATAAAACCTTTACCAGCCTGATGGTTTTATTACGTAATTGCTTATCCATGGAATCCACAATCTGCTCTGGCTCGACTTTATACATTATGTTATCTTTGAGCTCTACCTCATCCGCTTCAATGACATGTCAAGGATCTAGTTGGTATTTCTTCAATTGCGATACATGAAAGACATTGTGAAGGTTTGACAACTGCGGGGGTAAGGCAATTCTGTAAGCCACTGGTCCTAATCTCTCCAAAATATCATAGGGTCTCATAAAGCGAGGAGCAAGCTTCCTTGCTCGAATCGCTCTACCAATGCCTGTCGTCGGTGTGACTCTCAGAAATACATGTTCTACTACCAAGAATTCCAACGGTTGCCTCCTCCTAACTTTTCTATCTGCTCTAAGCTGTAAGAAGTTTCTGCTGAATCATCTTAATCTGCTGAGTAGTCTGGTCCACCAAATCTGGGCCTAGTAAAGTCCTCTCACTCAATTATGTCCAGCAAAGTGGAGACTTACACTTCCTTTCGTACAATGCTTCATAAGGTCCCATCTCGATGCTTGAATGATAGTTGTTGTTGTACGCAAACTCAGCTAGAGGAAGGTGACTATCCCAACTTCCTGTCAGCTCAATGGCGCATGCCCGTAACATATCCTCCAAAGTCTGTATAGTCCTCTCTATCTGTCCATCAGTTTGAGAATGATAGGTGGTACTAAACCTCAAACGAGTCCCCATAGCATCTTGCAGTAACCTCCAAAAATGCGAAGTAAATCGCGGATCGCGATCTGACACAATACTCTCTAGCACCCCATGCAACCTAACAATCTCCTTAACATAAATCATTGCTAGTTTCTCGAGAGAGTAGTCAGCCCTGATCGCGATCTGAATTTTACTTCTCGCTCTGGAGGTAGACCCATCATCTCCTTCGGAAAACACCTCTGGGAATTCATTTACCACCTCGATATCTTCTATTCCTTCTTCCACTTCTCCTTGAATGGATAAAAACACCATGTATGCTTGACAACTTTTACGAACACTCTTTTCAACTTGTACTATGGACAACAATTGTGGCCCGCTCGAACCCATAGAGGCAACTAGAAGAGAAACGGTCTTTCTCTTGCAACCAATGATGGCATCATTATCTGACAACCAATCCATTCACACTATCATATCTATACCCTTCATAGGTAGACAAACAAGATCTATAGTGGAGATTCTACCATCAAACTCAATCATACAATTCAAGCAAGCTTTAGAAGTTCTCACAGTTGCTCCCGCCGGTGTAGAGATAATCATATTAAAAGGCAATTAATGTGCAAGTAAATTCAATCGAGGTACGCAAGCATCAGATATAAATAAGTGTGTTGTACCAGAATCAAATAAAGCATCAATCTCAAGGCCTTGGAGTTTGAGAGTACCTTTGATCAAGTTTGGTGCAGTACTAGCCTCCTGTTGAGATAAAGCAAACACTCTGCTTGGAATAGTAGCTCTAGCATCATTAGCCCCCTGAGAGCCTTCTTCACAAAATCTAGAGATATGGCCTGGCTTCCCACACTTGAAACAAATCAAACAGTTTCCTTGGTGTATCCTCCCACACTTAGCACACTTCTGAGAATTGGACGTACTGGTAACAGGAGCTGTGGAGCCTTTATATGAATTCTGCACTCCACTAAACTGACTCCTCTAAGGCCCATTGAATTGACTCCTTGGAGGTCCACTGAAACGATTCTTCGAAGGTCCACCAAAATGATTCCTTGAGGATTAGCTAAAGTGCTTCTTTGTTCCACTGAAGTTAGAACCGCTCTTCTTGATACCCCCTAAAGGTCTTATGAAATTTGTGGATCTATTCTAAAATCCCTTCATCTTCTCAGCCTCTTCTGCTCACTTACTTCTCGCAATCGTGCGTAGCTTGTCACACATCCGTCAAAATCTGTTATCTCATCTAGAAATGATGACAAAGCTGTTCTCAACTCCAGCCTCGCATTCTCTACTAGCCGATCACACAACCATTTGGAGTTGCTTTGGGAATACTTGCAAAACTTGGATAGCTCCAAAAAGCGAGAAATAAATTCATCTTCATGCAAGTTCTCCTGCTTAAAAGTGAGAAACTCGGTCTCCTTTGCTACTCTGATAGAAGTAGGGAAATAGTAATGCTCAAACTTCTCTTTGAACTCCTCTCAAGTAATCACAACATCATCTAACTTGGTACTCTTCCACCATTCCTGCGCTGCCTTGTGTAAAAACTGCTCAGCAACTAGCACCTTTTGTTCAGAGCTGATATCCATGACCTTGAAAAGCTTTTCAAGCCTCTTCAACCATTTTAGCGCTTCAACTGCATCCAGCTTTCTCTCAAACATAAGAGGGTTAAATTTCCTACCCAAACCTCAGCAATAGATGTGGTGTGGGGCTAAACTTGAGAACTGTTACCACCTGTGGATTCAGTGTCCCTTCGATGGCCACCTTTTGATTGGTGGTCACTAGGAGTTCCCTCATGTCCATTACCGTAACCTCTCAGCCCTACTAATTCATCATTATGCTTCTTTACAGTTTGATTGAGGTTTAGGACAAGATCCCGCAACTCTTGTAAGATTGCATTATCATCTTGGCGAGGAGGACCATTCTGACGAGGGATGGGTGTAGAATTAGTCCTTCGAGTGTTCACCATTCTCCCTTCCTATGATGAACACCTTATGGTCATTAAATGTGTTAACTAAAAAGTAAATAGATTCTAACTCTAAATAAAGGGAAGTGCACATGCTATAGTATTCAAATTGTTATGCCCTCTAAAAGTATAAATAAGTCAAACTTCCAAAAACATTTCTTCAAAACATGCAAATAAACTAGCAACAAAATGTTATGGCTTTAATACTAAAAATGTAACACCCCAAAAATTTAACCGAATGCTTAATGAAATTTTTGCCATGTGTAAATAAAGAGGATTTCAAACAACAATTCATTAAAACATATCCTCAGTCCAGCCAAAATACATGTAATATAGCAATCCAAATCCTCCCAAAATATTAAAGTAAATACAAAATAAATCATGGAAGTCTTAGAGTCATGGCAATTCAAAATAATAGCATGTGCCTAAGGACACAAGAGAGCCAATAGGGCTCATTCCATATGTGCCTTCTCTTGCTGCCTACTAGAACAATCACATGAAAATGTTAATATAATGGGGTAAGATTCCACGCCCCAATAACTCTGAAAGTTTCTACCACACACAAGCAAACGGCATACAATTAAAAAGGAAGAACTGATTTACGAAAAACATTTGTGTATATATATAAAGTAACATAATATAAACAATTTCATATTTTCTTTCATAATCATGCAACTCACAATCATCATCACAAATAATGCATAATAATGTAATATGCAACCACCCTTATATCACCGTCCATCCTTATCCTGCTGACTGGAGCCATAGGCTAACATATGGTCCAACAGAAACTTATCCATGTAACTGGATTGTCTCAAGCTCACCAGTTTCTCAAGATACACCCGGCCAAAGGTATAGAGCTCAAGTCTGGACTACGTCTCCCCTCCTTAAAAGAAAACCAAGGAGGTGTCACATGTCCCACAGTTCCAATGCAATCCCGGCCAAAGGAAAGACACGGGAAAATGGGCCCTACAATTGCCATCCACTGTGCACCGAGTGATGGCTTATCACGTGATAAAAATCTTATCATACATCAATCTCCTCCATACTCCAACCCATTCACATTGCAGCCGCCATGACAGTTATAACAATTTTCATGCTAAAATATATTAAAAACTTTAAATAGTTGCATTTATATAATTCAGTCCAAAAATGTATAAAACATAATTCAATCACAATTTAATCATATACGGTTCACATGTATATGGAAGAATATTCAGAGTTACCTGTAGCTCCCAAACTTACGAGCAAGCACACAAGAGAAACTTCAAAATTCTCAATGAGAGTCTACAAAATCATACACAATAATTTCTATCAATAGACTAATCAACCTATTCTAAAAGTTGTTTCAAAAATAATCTAAATACCTAAAACTACCCTTACGCCCACATATCAATTAAAGATATAAATTGTCTTTTTTTATATAAGTTAAAATATACTTACATGATA
>JANTPZ010149328.1:2610-20037 GCA_025593235.1 Vachellia pachyceras
TTCCATATGATTATTGGCTCTAAACCCCACTTTTTCTCACTTTCTCTTGCAAGAACCCTAACTTTGAAACTTCCAAAAGAGAAGACTAATCAAGAAACCAATCCATGGAAGTTGTAGAGAAACTTGCAAGGATCATTTTGATGTATAGAAACAAGGGGTAGAAGCTTACACTTTGATTTCTCTTGGAATTTTTCCTCTTCTTCTTCCTCCATGAATGACGCCATTTTTTCTCTCTTTGCAGCTGAGAATGTCGTGCAAAATGGCTGGAGGTGGAGGGGAATTTTGTGATTTATTAATTCATGCATAAAGGCATTAAGGGCTAGGATTCAAGCTTGTAAAGCAATCTTAATCCAAGGGCTATTATTGGTTCACCTTAGGAACATGTGCTTGCTTCTTATTGGCCCTCATAAAGGTGTAATGATGGCTGTCATTAAGGGGTAAAAAATCTGTTTGGGCTTTGGTTACATTAACCAAACTGGATCCCAGTCGGTTACTTTTACCGATTGCACTTTTTACCGGTAACCTTAACTTTATTTTGGTAAATCTTTTTCTACTTTTCTGTAGATATTTTCTTCTTCATTAAATCTCCATAATTTCATCTTTAATTTAGCAAAATTATTATCCCCAAAATACCCTTTACTTTTCTCAAATTTTACAGGATTAATCTATCCTGTCCGAAATCCCTGAAAACGTACAATCGGAGAGCAAAATTCTTTTAGGGCCTTGAAAAATACTATATTTTTCACTGATTCTCAAGCCCTTTTCCTTTTTCCAAAATTCCCTCTAGATATTTCAAAATTAATTTTTGAAATAATTATATTTTGGGGATTTTCGGGTATTTTTTTCGGGTCTTTTTCCCAATTTTCGGGAAACTTGCCTTAATTGTACACAGGATAATAATTTTACTAAATACTATATAATTCATTAGATTTTTCATATTTTTCTCTAAATTTTTGGAGGCTCATTGTACCTTAAATAATTATTTTTTCCCTTTTCACCCTTCAAAATTATATAAATAAAAATCTAATTTAAATTTGGAAAATCCATGTTTCGTCATTGCGATCCATAAGTAGAGATCTATCTATTGGGCATCTGTAAATTTTCTGATATTTTGGTCAACTGGTTGACTTTTTGACTTTGACTTTGATTTTGTCAAATGACCAAAATGCCCTTCAACTTTCTCTACTTTTTCCAAAATTACCATTTTACCCTTACTTTTGATACTGAAAGACCTTTATGTCCTTGGTCTTTTATTAAATGACATATGGGTCCCTTCCCAGAAGGTCACCCATCCTGAGATTGCTCTAGGGCGAGCACGCTTAACTCTGAAGTTCCTACCGACTTCCATGCACCAGACCAATTCTGATTCTGCGACTTCCGGCCTAACAGCATCAACTTTTGCTGCTCTTTCTATCTGTGGGCTCTCACTTAACTTCTAATTACTGGTTTGGCCCTTTTTATCTAATGACCATATTGGCCGAGGTCTTTTTTACTTAATGACGTTTATGTCCCTAGCTTACATTCTTAGTAATTTCAAAGCCTTGGGACTAAATTGACCAGGGTCTATTTGGTCCATTGACATCTTCTCTTCCTGTACTTTCAATTCTGGGCCTTGTCTTCTCTCATATCTATGAATTTGGCTTCTGTGCTTATTTACAGAAAATGGTGGATATTACAGCTTGCATATGATAAAGGCTACTGGAGACAAATTTGGCAATTTTCCCTTACCTCTTATTAAAAGCTTTATGGAAATAAAGAATAATATTACTGATTAAAGATTTGACCAGGAATTTGGACTAAATGTGGTTTTAAAGCCCCTAATTATTAGCATTTTGATTCAATGATGTTTTAAAACTAATTTCCTGTCACCATTTTATATCCTATTTAAAACAATTTGTAGCCATTGATTTTCTCAAAAAGCAACGCATAGGAATTGGTTATTGAAAGCAATTGTTGCTAAAACCAATGTATTGAAATCTTCAAAGATATTATCAACATACATGTCATTGTTTGAATGTGTTTTAATGGCATTCAATGGTATATTTTGTTTCTATAATATCAATGTTGAAAGTAGCTTACAAGGAAAAAAGTTTGTGGCTCCATCATTGTGTTTTATAACACCATTGACTACATTTTCAAAACCAACGTTCTGACACTTGATGGTCATAAATGTTGTCCATTATTATTATTAAAAAAGCAATAAAACTGATGCAAAATGAATAGTCTGTGTATGTCTGAATACATACAGGTTTTGGTGTTCAAAAAGAAATAAAAACTCATCTGCATGCATACGGTTTGGAAGGGGCTAGTTTAAAAGACTGATGCATCCTTTTTATGCATGTGTGTGGCTGAATAGTATTGATATTGGATATACAATAAAGGGTTGAAAGGAGAGGCTTAATATATAACACTTGAGTTTTCATACCCCTCTCTTCCTCCTTTGGCTTATTACTCTATCATCTTAGTTATATTATTTTTGCTGTTTTACTCACCCTATTTTGTGGGAAGAATCCGCTTAATCTTAGGAAGTGCTGCATCTTGCTTAGCTGGTGGTTGTGGGATAGCTCTTAAGGACAGAGTCCTTAGACTCGACTCATGTTAATTTTTATTTTTGCAGGTGTTACCATCTACAGATGGAGGCGTGAATAGTGAAGGAGAAGACAATGGAGGGCATGAGTGTGTGAGAAGACAATGGTTGTGAGGCAATGGTAGAAATGCAGGAGTTTGGAGAATGTGGCCAGTGATGGGGAATGGAGGTGACATAATGGGGAATAGAGAGACTGATGAAGATGGAGTGGTAAACTGAATGGCGATAAATACAGAGGCGTTGATGCATTAATGGTTAGGGAGCCAAGCCTATTTAAAGGCTTGAATGTGTAAACAAACCAAGCCTTTTATTTTTTGAAGTATGACCTATAAGTCTGTAAACAAGCATGTTTACACATTAAAAAAATAAAATTATATTTATATTATATATAAATTTATGTTATATATAATGTTAGTTTGTTCATTCTTACGTTATAATTTAAAGATATAACTATACTTATATCATACTTTTTTTTATTATCTTATTTTGAATAATTTAAATTGATTTATATGATTTTGGCTTTTTCTTGTTTAAATTTGACATAGTTTTAGCATGAGGCATGTTAGCATGTTTTCTAAAAATTCAGGCTTTTTAACAAGTTTTAGACAAGGCCATGATACTCTTAAGTCAAAAAACTGGCTAATAATAGTCCAGGCTCAGGAAAAACATGTCAGACCTATTAAGGATGAAGCCTAGCCTGGCCTGGCAAATTTTCATCCCTATTGAGGTGATCCCTCGACCACATTGCTAAACGCCTTCCTGCATTAGTGTTATGAAAGCATGTAAATGTAACTCAAGACATAACTTCTCTCACATATTTACCTCATAAATTATAAATCACGTCGTTAAAGTAGCTTCTATTACTAATCTAAATAGGCACGAAGTTGGGTATTGGAGAAGAAGAGTGAATTAAATATTTTCCCTGTTCAAAATGTTGTACTACTTCTACTCCTTAATATAAGAGTTAGTTGAGTTTTTCTGGAGACTAAGAAAGCTAAATAAGTTTCCTAATTATAATATACATTTTGAATTTTTTTATATATTATCAATTTATGAGTCAGATTAATTAGTTTGAAGACCTACAACCTATGATCAATATATAAGTAAATCCATCTTAGAGAACATTGCAAAACCAAGCAACTAATCCAAAGGTCACCTATCCTTGGGATACTTATTTTTAATGGTGACCTTATTCAACTAGGGGTAATCAATACACAACCACATAATGCCATCATTCTTCTTCATAAACAATACCAATGGTCTCCTTGAAGATGTAATCAACCTAAATAACCCTTCTTATGCAACTCCCTAAGTTGCTTCTTTAGCTTAGCTATTTCCGTCAAATCCATATGGTATAAAGCCTTAGATATTAGAGCTGTTCCCAGAACAAACTTGATAGAGAATTCAACCTCTCTCTTTAGAGGTAAACTCGACACCTCCTTCATGAACTGTAACATCCCAATTTTAAATGCAAGAATTAGCGTTATTTAAGCAAGATTAAGGCTAGTTAAGCGTACTTTGGGTTAATTAAGGATCAATGTCTTCCATTGAATTAGTTAGGGTGTTGTGAATCTTTGGGATACTTTTGAGGTAAGTATCGGGAATGACTTTTTGGAGCCATACACCATAATGAACGAGGGTTTTTATGGTGAACGGCTAAGAGTGATATTCGTCATTGTGAATGATATGGAGCAAAAGGTGTGCTGTCTATGTTGGGACTGATGCAAAAGCCTCACTCTTTGTGTTTTTGCCTTGGTGATGGTCGTGATCTATAAATAAGGGGTTTGTTTCGGCATTTGAGCAATTCAAATTTTGGGGTTGGGACTGAGTGCTCTACTAGGGTTTTGATCTTTTAGAGCTAATGAAGCCTTTCTAAACCTAAAAACACTCATATAAGTGATCTAGACCCTTCACCCTTGTTCTCCTTGATCCTCTAAATTCTCAAAGTAGAAAGTTAGGGTTTCATAAGGATTCCTCAAGGAGTTGGGTTTCAAACAACTAAGACACGCTTGATAACTTATAAGACTTAAATGAGAGAACTAATCATTTTAATTTCACGTTAACCAAGGATATATTTGATTCAGATATTAAGGTTTGATTAACGAATTAGAATTTACCAAATTCTGATAGTGTAAAGCTTGAAAGAGGGTTTCAATGATTGGGTCATGTAATATCCAAATTTCCTATATCAGAAATATGAGGCTAAATGTATAATCAACGGTTAGTTAAGAGTCAGATAAAATAGCATAAATCCTAAAGATGCTTTTGTTGGAAATTGTGCCCTAGGGGCCAATTATTGTACCTTGACATTATTTATTTTAATATATTTTATGTATTTAATTATCATATGTTTTGCTTGTTTATTATGATAATTGCATCTATAGACGAATTATGACTATCGTCTTAAATGTCCCTAGTTTGTTGTCCATGCGGGAGCATAGATAAAGTAAGACCAGTATGGCTTTAACAAGGTATGGAGATACGAGTCAAAGTCATAGGCGCTTGTAAGAGTATAAGGTGTTGGACCGACCCACTATGATAAAGCTAGACCGATCTTGAATATCCTTTTTGAAATTCGAATTTCAAGACTAATAAAGATCAATCTTAAATATCTTTTGAAATCTTTATTCGAATTTTAAAGATTGATAAAAGATTAATCGTAGATTATGATGGTCTCCATGAGTTCTATAAATATGAGGACTCATGAGCAAGAGAGGAATGCAATTCAAATCTGATTGTAAGCCATAGTAACCCTAGAGAGAGTGAGATGTGAGAAGCGCTAGCATGTTATGATTGTTGGGAACTGTTCACCTGGATACCTGTAGATGGAGATGATTAGAAACGTCATCTCCATGTGATCGAAACCAAGAACACAGAAGATCGTGGAACTTGAAGAGATCCAAACGCAAGGGACACTTTGAATTTCAAATGCAAATGCTATTGCTCTATCTCCTTGATCTAAACACCTTTGACAGATCCATATGGGGATTAGAAAATTTTAATTTGTAATCGTTTCTTCCGCTACTTGTACGTTCTAATCCCAACAGTGGTATTAGAGCTAAGTCAATTGTGCGTTTAGATTGAGTTCGTATGATTAGCATGATATATGATATATGTTGATTGATGTGTTCTTGAATTCATATGTGCGTTTGGACTAATATCTTGATTGATGCGTTCTTGAATTTATATGTGCGTTTTGACTAAAAGCATGATATATAATATGCATCCTTCACATACGTTCTTAAAAGTATGAATATGGTATATACATGTGATATATGATCTATGTTTTCTTGAAGAAAATGATGAATGTTATAAGCATGTATGAATGATCTGCCAATTTGGGATACTTGTGATGTATTGATTAAGAGTTCAGATGCGTGATGTATTCTTTATGTGAATCTATTCATGTGTTTTACATATGCTTTTGGTCACAAGTTCATGCATTTTCATTAAATTTGTTCATGTAAATTAGCGTGAGCGCCATGGCTAACTCTGCTTAGCGCGATATAATTTGAATGCAATAAGAATTATTGTATTGTATAACTTACTGCTTTTGAATGATTGAATAGATATGGTGAAATAACATGGCTTCAGTTTTACAAAGGGTTGTAAAATTGAAATACAAACTGCATGTCATGCCTTCCTCTAAAGATTCTTAATATACACTCTTTTCTCATCTCACTCTCCTCGTATGTTCAAACGAGATTTCTCTTAATGTAATCTTTTATTTTTCTCTAGAATTCCTCTCATTGGCTAGAGGATTTAGGTTAGGCAAGCCATGTTGTCTAACGTTTATATGCTTTTGATTAGATCATTGCATGCTAGTTAACAATCATTAAATATGCTATTATATGAGATACAATAACAACCTGTATTATATTTGTAAGATCAACTCTTTAAACCCTCTAGATGAATCTTAAGTCGTAATGCGTCAATTAATGAATACTTGTCAAAACCTCGATCGCTCAGATGTAGGTTCCACCAAAGTGGATGCATTTGAGTTACCTTGGTAAGGAAATTATGAGTAATGGTGCTACTCACACAATTCATTATTGTTTTGACTTAATTGATGTTATCAAAATGGTTTTGGATCTTAAGGCATTAGATGAGATTAAACATGCCGGGTCCTATAATGATCGAATCCCATAAAATCTAAGAGTTACATATGATGTAATTGGCAAAGGGCTACCTACCTAAATAATTTGAATTTAATGTCTTGCCAAAGCGGAGTTAAATTTAAGTGAAATATGGGTCTTAACCCTCAGTTATATTGAGGGTTATTAACTCAGTGGGAGATTACTAATATGCTTTGTGTAATTTTGAAATTGTAGAATCATGTTGACAAGTAATACTGCTACACTATCATTACAATTAATCCTTAAGAAGGACAAACTCAATGGGACGAACTTTCTTGACTGGTTCAGGAACTTGAGATTTTTTTTCAAGCATGAAAGAAAGGCTTATGTCCTTGATCGACCCATTCCTGATGAGCCTGCTGCCAATGCTCCCAGAGCTCAAAGAGATGCTTACTTGAAGCATAAGGGTGACTCTGTGAATGTAGGATGCTTCATGCTTGCCACCATAGTTTTAGAGATCCAAAGAGATTTGGAACATATGGAGGCTTATGGGATAATTGTTCATCTCAAGAAATATTCCAGCAACAAGTAAGACAAGAGAGGTATGAGATCACTAAGGCCTTGCATTCCTGCAAGATTGTTGAGGGTGCATCAATTAGCTCTCATGTGTTAAAAATGAAAGACTATATTGATCACTTTAAGAGGCTTGGATTTCCCATAAGTTATAAGTTATGAGTTAATGAAAGGCTATATAGTGTCGTGTGTTGGATTTGGTCTCAATTTCCAAACTTTGAAAGAAAACTCAAGTTAGAAAAGAAATTTTGCAAAACTTGAGTTATGTTTTGTAAAAACTCTAGTGTCATGTGTTAAGTTCAATTCTAGTTTTCAAAACTTTGAAAGAAAACTCGAGTTGCAAGAGAAGTTTGCAAAACTCAAGTTTTGACTTGTAAAAACTCGAGTTTTACAAGAAGGAATAACATGCGAAGACAACTTTCATAGAAAACTCGAGTTGCAATTCAAGTGTTGAAAAACTTGAGTTTTGTATGTTGAGAACTCGAGTGTTAAGCCAAAATGCTTTTTAGAATTCAAAAAATTTTAGCCAAAACTCGAGCTACACATTAAATTTTGGAAAACTTGAGTTCTTATCCTTAAAACCTTGAGTGTTGAGACAAGTTTCAACTAATAATTTCATTTCATGTTATAAAACTCCAGTTTCCTTATCTGAAAACTCGAGTGATGCTTAACTTTATTTCAAACTCGAGTTCCAATCAAAAGTTTTAATAATTCTCTTTAGAAAACTTTCATTAAAAGCTCAGGTTACCCAAAAAATTTTATATAAAAAAGTTATATTTATAAAACTCGAGTTCTATCTAATGTTTTTCTAAAATCCTTTAGACTGACCTCTTCAACACTCGAGTTATGGAAAGCTAAAACTCGAATTATACCTTTTCTGATAATGTATTAGTCTGATAGTAGAACAACTTTTACCAAATCTTTCCATTTTCGTGCTTCATTTGTTTAAATGCTAACCGCCCTCATAAATGTATGGAAGCTTGACTTATGAACAGGGTATGGGTTTGCCTGAACATTATCTCCAGCAAAGCTTCAAAGTTCAAATATTCAGAGCACACCATCAACAATAATTAATAGAGCATTTATTACACAACGCTCATTAATGAAGTTGAGAGTAATGGTCATTCATTTCTCTCTAACGGATAATTTATGATCCTTAGCTATAAATAACATTCAAGACAGATGAAGAACCAGTGAATGAATATACACATTTACGAAGAATTTACTCTGCAACTACTTCACTATTAATATCATTTATTCATTGTGAGCTTCAGTGATCATTCATTTACTTTTGAAGAGAGTTCATGTTGATATTTAACTTATATTTCAGTGAAAAACTCAAGGTTGTGACCTTGAGGTTGTTGGGATAAGTTGAGATTGAAAAACAAAGAGAGTGAGTCTCTGTTTTATTGCAATCTGTAAGGTGGAGTGTGAATCTCTTTGTAAAGGCTTGGATAGCCTAGTTGATTGTTGATTAATGGATTGAAAATCTCAGAGGTGCTATGGGCACTAGACGTAGGTCAGGATGACCGAATCAGGATAAATTCACCGTGTCCATCTTCTCTATTATTTACCTCTGGTGACATTGTTTTAATTATGTTCTTGTGTTTTTAAATTCTTACAAAGTGAGCAATTCACCTCCTCTTGGTTAAATCCTATTCTTACATTTGGTATCAGAGCAAGTCTCTTGTTTAAAGGATGTAACTGTCTCAAGAGCGATCATGGCAGGATTTGGCAAACATGTCATAGCTGACAGAGCTTCCATCACCAGACCTCTAGCTTCAACAGCCAAAGATTCTCATTTTGGAAAATGAAGTTCCAGAACTTTATTTTAACAACTGACTTAGATTTATGGCATGTTTTTGAAGTAGGTAATTACATTCTGATGAAAAGGTACAAAGATCCACTAGTTCCAAAGCCTTGAGTTGAGTTTGATGATGATGATAAAAAGAACAAAAAGGTTGTTCTGATGTTACAGATAACTTAAATGAAGATTATTTCCTCAGAATCTGCACTCGTCCCTTTGCCAAGCATATGTGGGAAGCATGGTGATTGCATATAAAGGAACATAGGCTGTAAGGAAATAAGGGTAAACACATTGACTACGGAATATGATCTGCTCAAGATGAAGGAGGATGAAACAATCACAGAAGTTCAGAAGAGACACACTCATTTGATAAACAAATTAGCAGTACTTGGAAAGACTTATGATCAATGCTCCCAAGTTAGAAATATTCTCAATGTACTATTGAACAAATGGGAAGCGAAGGTGATAGCCATAGAAGAATCCCATGGTGAATTAATGACATACGTAACAGCATTGTTTAGAAGTCTTACTGAATACAAGAGCAAGCAGAAGTTCAAAAGGGAACTATCTAACATAGAAGAAAAGAAGAAAAAGGGGCTTGCACTCAAAACCATTAAAGAAAAAGAGGAGCCTGAAACAAAGGAAGAAGAAGATGGAGTGGAAGAAGAAGAATTAGCAATGGTAGATAGGAATTTCAGAAGAATGTAACAGAGAGACCAGAACTCCGGAAAACCTCAAAGAGGAGGATCAAGCAAAAATCATCTGCTACGAGTGTAACAAGCTAGGATATGTCAAAGCAGGCTGCTCACAGCTGGCTACACAAAACAAAGAAAAGGAGAAGAAGCTTAAATTCTTTAAGAAGAAGAAAGCCTTTGTATCATGCATATGGGGTGACAGTTCATTAAATGAAGAAAGCGAAGCTGAGGAAGAAGCCAATATTTATCTCGTTGCTTAAGAAGAAGAATTTGAGACAGAGGAGGTAATTCTTGCTGAACCAACTTTCGATGAATTACATGTTGAATATGATGACATGCATGTTGAACTATTAAGATTTACCAAAGACTAGCTTTTCTCATAAAGAAAGTAAAGAGTTTGAAAAACCCATGACGAATCATAAATGCTCAGAGTGCCCTGTTTTGATAAATAAAAATGAATGATTAATAAAAATATCTCGAAAGGTTATGAAAGGAAGCGAAATGCTTCAAATTTTACTGAAAAGACATAGGGTCACAAATGATAGAAGTGGCGTAGGATACAACCCCTCAAAAGATTTTAAAAAGGGATAGAAAATAAACGATGATAGAAGTTATCTCAATTATTTTCAAAAATCTGTTCATAGCTCTGAACCATTTGCTTTTTGTAACTATTTTAACAGAAAAGGTTATCACACTACTTCATGCTATTTTAGAAAAAGAAAGACCTTAGGAACTTGAAAATGGGTTTCAAAGGTTCATATGAACAAAAACAAATCTACGTACACTAATCCAAAAGGACCCAAGAAAATTTGGATACTAAAGCTACGAAATGATTGTGATACAAGTATGTCTCAAAGTATCCAAATCAAACAAGACATATATTGACAGTGGATGCTCGAGACACATGACAGGTGATAGAAGTAAATTTGGCATCTTGAAAGCTAAAGAAAGAGGTAAAGCTTCGAAGGAAATCAATGTGAGAGAATCGTTGGAATTAGTGAAGTGAATAGTGCGAATGGAGCACTAGTCAAGGATGTCTATCATGTAGAAGGTGTTGGGATTAGAACATACACACACAATAGAAGACACAAAATTTGTAAAATTTTCTTATCCCACGTATGGATCTGCCAAAAGCGTTTAGACCGAGGAGATAGTGTAATACCTTTTGTGTTTCTTGAATTTTCAACTTCCTTTGTGTTTGAATATCTTTCACTTCCCAACACCCACGACCTTCTCAAGCTTTTCTGGGATCTAGATCACGATCTCAAGGAGCCGATGCTTCTAATAGTCTCCCTCTACTGGTATCTACGTGAATAGTCCTCAACAATAGTAGCGTGCTAGTGCCTTTCTTGTTTCACTCTCTCTCTCTAAGGTTTCTATGGCTCACAACCAAATTTGAATTTTCATGACTCTCTTGCTCATGAATCCTCATATTTATAGAATTCATGAAGTGCATCATAATTCAAGATTAATCTTTTTATTAATCTTGAAAATCTGAATTTGACAAAGATATAAAGATATTCAAGATTAATCTTCTATTAATCTTGAAAATATGAATCGCAAAAGATATTCAAGATTAATCTTTATTAATCTTGAAATTCGAATTCCAAAAGATATTCAAGATTAATCTAGAAATTCAAAATTCAAAAGATATTCAAGATTAATCTACATTAATCTTGAAATTCGAAATATGAAATTCAAAACATGACATTCGAATTTTGAAAGTCTAATTTGGATTAATATGATTTGATCAAATCATATTTATATAAGTAATCCAAACAATGAACCAACAAATTAAATTTATCTTTATAAATTAAATCTGAATATCAATGTTAGTTATTTAATTCATCAAATAAATTAAATATTGAAACTAACATATAATATTGTTGTTATTTTGAATTTACATATATAATTCAAATACACCCTAGAATTAAATCTCATGTTGGGATGTTTTTGCGTGCGACCCTATATGCCCATATAAAGTTGGCAACAAGCTAAACTAGTACTAGCCCACAACTGGCAAGTGGCCTCTAGCAAGACGTTGCGACTACCCAAATCACATAGAGATTGTTAACATGGCACAACTTTTCATGCAACCACATCACATCCCTTTTGTCACACGATATCTCAATCAAGGATGAAGCATGGAAGATATCATCCTCCTATTCCTGACCATTAATTTCTTGATCCCTAAGTAGTCTGATCTACGAAATGAAAACTCCCTTTTGTTATAGTATGGCTATATATTTCTCAAACTCACTCATCAAGGGGCCTAGTAATATCTCTTAACTAATGCGAGGGACAAATCTCATCTTGATAATTTATATTCTTCTACATGAAAGATCCTTAAGCTCAATTATAGCCTTTATTATCACCTAGTCAAAGATAACTTTTGAGTAGGTTAAAGCTCAGTGACTCTCATGTAGAAACCTACGATGATCTCAGGTCAAAGGGCATTCTGACATAATTACATATGAGATAAACTAATGACTTAATCCATGTAGCTTTCTCATAGTGGGTCGTCCAACACCTTGTACTTTTACAAGTGCCTATGACTTCGACTCGTATCTCTATACCTTGTCAAAGTCATACTGGTTTTACTTCATCTTTACTCCCTCATAGATAACCAACCAAGATATTTGGGACAATCTTCACAATTTGCCTATGGATGTAATTATCATAAATAACATGCAAAAGCTATAATAATTAAATGGAGAAAATACATTAAAATAAATAATGTCTGAGGTATAATGATTGGCCTCTAAGGCACAATTTCTAACAAAAGGATTGTGCCACAACCTTCTGAGAGTGAGTCAAAGCACTGATAAAGATAACTAGGTGATCTTGGATTCACAAGAATGTTTCATCATCAACAAAAAGGATCTCCCCATCAACAAAGAAAAGTTGAACATTCAACTCCGAGCTTCGAGGGATGATAACTAATACAAACTTGATTCAGACAATGCATTTACCAACTCTTGTTTCATTAGTTAAGCTGAAGAGAGTTGTTTATGGAACAATTTGTTGGCTCACATTAACATGAATAAGCTTGATTGATTAATCAAGAATAATTTAGTTCAAGGGCTTCCAAAATTAAGTTTAAAAAATGATTTAGTTTGTGATGCTTGTCAAATGGGAAAACAAACTAAATCTTCCTTTAAATAAAAAAAAGAGATTTAACAAAGAGACCCCTTAAACTACTTCACATTGATTTGATGGGTCCTACTAGAGTAAAGAGTCTAGGAAGAAATCTTTATACTTTGGTTATTGTTGATGATTTCTCTAGATTTACTTAGACCATTTTTTTTCATCTAAGAATGAAACTTTGAGTTATTCACTGTTTTCACCAAAAAGGTCCAAAATGAGAAGGTGAATTTTCAAAGCATTTAATGCATTTTAGGCCCATCATGACCCTTCTTGAGCTTAATTTGGAAACTAGAGTTGTTGATTTTGATTAGCTTGATTTTGGGTGCATTTGCCATGAAAAATGATACATTTGCACTTAATTATAATCATAGCAAGTGATACTTCAAATGTTTGCTAATTCATTTTAGGAACTATGCAAAGGACATTTAGAAGCACCTCTGGACCATTTCGCCATGGTGCAATTCATTATTCACCATGGCCAAAGATCAAGCAAGCGAGCAAGAACTCTTGAGAGAGGTTCGCCGCAATGAATATCGCGTATTAGCATCAGATCAGGCTCCAAATCGAAAGAATAACCGACCCACCTCTTGGATTTGACCCAGAGCGGTTAATACACCCTTTTTAAGGTAAATTTCGAAGGCATCCAGAGAGAGGATAGTTACCACACATATAAAACACTCTCATTTCATCTTCTTCCATTTTTCTCTCATCCTACTGCACTCTAAACCCTAACCTCACCTCATTCTCATCTCCCATATCATCATGAACTTCCATTCTTCCATCCAGAGCCCTGAGCTACTTGATATGAGCAGTTAAACACCTCCCTTCCTCTTGGAGATGAAGATGGCTTGAGTTCAAAGTGCTAAAAGGGGAGTAGTAGTTTTAATCTGTGTTTATGTTATAGATTACATAGTTTTTGAGTTAGGACTTGTGATTTGTACTTAAATACTTAGTCTCGGTCAAGCTAAACTTAGATTGCATGTGTATTGATTTTGCTTTGTGTTTGGCATAGTAGAGTGAATTCTCATTTCTACCTATTCAATGAAATCTTTATTGCTCTCTTTTATCTTCCTAGTTGTGCTTGATATTTGAGACGATATTGTGTTGAGTTGGATTTTTCACTTGGCAATTTCTTTACACACTAGGTGTTTTTAAAGAGTTTCAAGGAATGGAGTTCATTGCATGGAATTTCTGACCCAGTGAGTTGTTGGGGTTTTCATTATGAAACTTAGTACGAAACTACTACTTTCCCTCATATTTTGTGAACTGTGAAGCCTAAACCAATTCCAAGAGGAACTCACCATCGAACATCTTTTGCGTTTTCAAATATGTTTTCATTGCATTCCCAAAATCCAAAAATCCCAAAAAGAAACTTTGTTTTATATTTCAATTTCAATTCTATACAATTTTGAATCAAAAACGGTTTTCACTTTTGAAGTGAACTTAATCACAAGCTAACTAACTAGTGGCACACAAGGCTCCGTAGAGAACGACCCTGGGGTTGCACTCTATAGTGCAATCCTTGGAAAATCACAATTATTTTGATCTGTTTCCAATGCCTGACAATGACAAGTTTTATGCTAACATTTGTGTCATCGGGGATCAGAAGGGTATGTCTATTATGTCTATTAGAATAGATCATGGAGGAGAATTCAAGAATGGAGACTTTGCTGCATACTAAGAGAATAAAGGGATCAATCACAACTTCTCAGCACAAGGACTCCACAACAAAACAAAGTAGTAGAAAAGAAGATCAACATTCTTGCAAATATAGCATGGGCAATGATGTCTGAGAAGAAAGTTTATCAAGTATTCTAGGCTGATGCACTCAACACAGCATACTACATATCTAACAGAGTCTATATTATATCATCATTGGGAAAGACACCATACGAGCTATACAAAGAAAGGAAGCCAAACCTCCCTCATCTTCACATTTTCATAAGCAAGTGCTTTATTCATAACAACGGGAAGGATAACCTTGGTAGATTCGATCCTAAATCTGATGAAGATTTATTTCTTGGTTTCAACAAATTTACATGTGTGGTTGAGGAATCAGTACCTGTGATTTTTACCAAAACATAACCTTTCCCAAAACCTTCAAATGTTGATGAAGAAGTTATTATTTTAAAAGGGTTTGAAAACATTAATAAAGATAGTTATCACCCTCTCAATCAAGTGATTGGAGAAGTGAATAAAAGTGTGCAAACATGAAAGAGATTTGTAAATGAGGCTCAATTTATGCTTTTATATCCAAAATAGAGCCCAAAAATGTTGAGGAAGCTTTGTCAGACAAAGATTTAAACCAATTTGAAAGAAACCAAGTTTGGGACTTAGTACCTCATCCTAGTAATCATCCCGTTATTCGAATGGTATTTAAGAACAAACTTGATGAACATGAAACCATTGTAAAAAATAAAGCAAGGTTAGTAGCAAAAGATTATAACCAAGAAGAAGGAATTGACTATGAGGAAACGTATGCTCCAGTGGTTAGATTGGAAGCTATACGTGCCCTATTTGCATTTGCATGTTTAGAAGATTTTAAAATTTTTCAAATGGATGTAAATATTGTCTTTCTATATGGTTTCATTATGGAAGAGGTTTATGTTGAACAACCTCCTGGTTTTGAAGATATTTCTAAACCAGATCATGTTTATAAACTTAAGAAAGCACTTTACGGTTTAAAGCAAGCTCCAAGAGCTCAATAGGAAAGATTAAGTAACTTCTTAATAACAAAGGTTTTGAGAGAAGAAAAGTATATACAACTTTGTTCATTAGACATTCTAATTCTGATATGCTAATTGTACAAATTTATGTTGATGATATTATTTTTGGAGCTAGTAATGATAAGCTTTGTCAAGAATTTGCTAAGATGATGCAGGTAGAATTTGAGATGTCAATTATAGGAGAACTCAATTTCTTCCTTGGATTTCAAATAAAGCAAAAGAAGAATGTCATCTTTATTATCCAGACAAAATACTTAAAAGAGCTATTGAGGAAGTTTGGAATGGACCAATATAGAAGTTTAGACACTCTTACGAGTTCCACCACTTTTCTTGATGCATATGTGAATGGCAAGGATATGACATTAAGTGGTATAGAGGAATGATTGGGTCATTAAGCGATATTCAATTCAACGTAAGAATGTGTACACGTTATTAAGTAGAACATAAGAAATCACATACTGAGAATGTGAAAAGAACTTTCAGATATTTTGTTGGCACTATTGACCTTGGAATATGGTACCCGAAAGACAGATGAATACCTAGTTACTTAATTTGACTCTAATCACGCAGGATAGAAAATGGATAGAAAAAGTACGAGTGGTCGATGTCAATTCCTTAGAGAGTCATTAGTATCCTGGTTTGGTAAGAAGCAATCAACCGTCTCACTATCCTCAGCAGAAGCTAAGTATATTGTTGCTGGCAGTTGTTGTGCTCAGGAGCTTTAGATGAAGCAACAATTACAGGATTTGGAAATGAACTTCATAGAAATTCCCATTCTTTGTAGCAACACAAATATCATAAGTCTTAACACGAATCCTATACATCACTCTCAAACAAAGCACATTGATATACACTATCACTTCATTTGAGACCATGTGCGGAGGAAAGATGTGAAAGTGGCGTTCATTCCAACACATCTTCAGCTTTCACCAAACCACTAGCTAGAGAACAATTTGTGAACGTTAGAAGAGAATTGGGAATGGTGAATCCTAATGAGCTGTAAGTAAATTTTTCATTTATATTGATGTTTTGATGATTAACCTTACTAACTTCAACATTAGAGTGTTTTGTAAAGTTTTTGCAAGTATCTATGTAACCCTCAAGTTCTTGATTGCTAAACATGGAAGAAAACTCGAGTTTTTAGACAAAAGTTGTGAACTTTGGTTCAAAACTTGAGTTCTAGATGAAACTCAAGTTCCGTAGTGGACAAAGATAGAGAAGCTAGCCAAGGCACAACACTCGAGTTCTATGGAAGCACAACTCGAATTATGTGGAACTTGAAGTGAAAAACCAAGTTCTTGAAAGAAGAAATGCAAAACTCGAGTTTTTACATATCAAAACTCAAGTTATGGTAAGTATCTCTATCTAAAGAGTTGACACTCAAGTTCTTGCAAAGCAAAACTTGAGTTTCGAGGCGTCTGTTCATATGCTTGTTCATGTTTGGTCACGAAAGTCAAGTTTTTAGCATACAAAACTCGAGTGTTGACAATAACACTCAAGTTCTAAAATAGAAAATAGAGTGCTTGAACTATATTTGTTGGTCAAGACTCCTCGATACTCGAGTTTTTGAATACCAAAACTCGAGTGCTATTGAGGTCAAATTGTATATCCCCCTCACTATTCATCACTTGAACCCTAATCTGTTTCTACTAACTCATGTTCCCCCACCCATTTTGAATATCAACCACTCTATTGTACAATAAAAATATTCCAAGTGCCCCCATATTGTGGATCTCATATTTCATAAATTTCTCCCGATTATTTTCCTTTTTTTCATAACCTATTATGATAGATATTTATTACGGAAAAAGAAAAA
>JANTPZ010149334.1:0-12274 GCA_025593235.1 Vachellia pachyceras
AAGAGTAGTAAAAAGAAAGTATGAAAGAGAAAACCTAGGTTTCAAACCTAGGTTTTAAAACCTAGGTTTCAAAACCTTGAAACCAAACCAACCCTTAATTTAGGAATATACATAAAACCCGGCCCATACATATATACATATTAAGCAGACACCGCCATATAAATCTTTCGCACTACTTCTCACTTATTATTTATAGATTATTTCTTAATATTTTTTGTTGTTAGCAAAGCATTGATATGATAAAATTTTGGCAAAAAAAAAAAGATATGATAAAATTGAAATGTAATAGAAAAGAATATCCCCACAAAAAGGCGTAAAATATCGTAACACGCAACATGAAAAATTTTGTCCCGAACAGAGTACTCCCCAACAAAAAAAACTCCCACTTTCTCTCTGTTTTTTATAGTAAATATCGAAATATAGTAATCGAGAGCGTATACTAAATTACTGATAGCAATTTAATGAAAATTGGAGAATGAACGAGGAGGATGAAGAAGGGAAAGGGTGTAATATATATATATATATATATATATGGACGTACCGTTGCCGTTGTCATTGGCCTTCAAAACGATGAAGACGTATTTAATGAGAGGGATGAGAGTGATGGTGTAAATGATCATGGAAAGAACTCCCAGAACGTCGTCGTTATGATTGATGCCGCCGGTGAAGGTACTTGCAAACACGTAAAGCGGCGACGTTCCGATGTCCCCGTATACTATTCCCATGCTCTGAAACGCCAGCTGCATCATCACCCTCATCGACTGCCCCTGTATTTGCACGTATCCCCGTTAATTAATTTAAATTTCAAGTTCACAACCAACTCATTCCTACTATTATCTATGAATGAAAATGGAATTAACTAACTTTGGATGAAGGATGATGAGGGTTTGGATTGGAGTAGGCTCGGGATTCTATGTCTAGAGAGTCGTGTCTGGGTAACTTTCGCCTGGACAGCGTCTTCCCTGAGAGGCGGCCGGAACCGCCATGAGCCTCCTGCTGCTCTTCACTCTTCTCCGCAACTACCACCTCTTCCGACGGCATCTTTCTCAGTGGGATGAAGACGAACCAGAGAAAGAGATCGAAAGAGAGTGCAGCGTGTGAAGCAGCTGCCAGTGAGCAGGAACAGTTTAAACACAAGAACAAGGCGATATTGACGACACTAATACATTAAATCTGATACATTGAGATTTGAGAGTGTTTATATATAGAGGGGGGGTAGTCACTGCTCTATACATAATGTCGCGCCTTGTGATAGCGTTGATGATTTCATTTTTAAGGTATTCTCACGTGTAGACGCGTATGGTACGTGTATATGTAAGTTAGCTGTACGAGATGATCACTCAACTGATCCTTCATACTTCCAATGCTATTAATAGTAAACGAGGTGATTTTTTTTTAGTTGAACTAAACGAGGTGATTTTTTTTTTTTTGCCAACAGAAAACGCAACATCTTCATGTATTAATTAATAGCTTAATATAAGATAAAATTGATTTTTAATAAATTGAAGAAGTTAATTAACTAATATATTTATCATCTTGTTCAAAAATAATTTCTTAAACTTATTAAATGCTATGTGTATATAAGTATTTCAAAATATATCATAATTAATTGTTGGACTTTTGGTTACCTATCCTTGATGAACTCGACCGTTAATTGGGAAATTTAAATAATTCCTAATTAATAAATATAAGTAATTATATGATTGATTAATTAAATTATCGTATGAGAAAAATGTAGATAGCCGTTTCATCCATTAGTCAGTTGAATATCCGAAATTATAAAATTTAAATTATTTCTAATATTAATGATTGAAGATGGAGTGCCGACATAGTTGCAAGTCAGATAAATATCTAAAATATATTCAAATATATAAATTAAATATTGAGTATTTAATTTAATCATTTAAATAATTCATCATTATTATTTAATGAAAATAAATATATTTAACTGAGTGAACCGAGAGTTGAGAGAATCTCTCAACCGAGATAGTACGTAGTAAATATTTGGAGTTCCCAAAACATTTAACTTATATATATTTAAATGGTTAAAGTGTACTTTTAGTCTTTTATATTTGTATTATATTTCATTTTAGTTCTTTAAATTTAAAAAGTGCACTTTTAATCCTCAAACTTAATACCGTTAATCTCTTTTAATAGAAAATATTAACTCATCAAACTTAATGTTGTTATTTTAAATTTTTTTTATTTTACACAATTTAAAATATTAAATTTATTATATTATTAAATTAAAATTAAAATGTGAGTATACTTTTTCAA
This sequence comes from Vachellia pachyceras, assembly GCA_025593235.1. Classification (NCBI taxonomy): domain Eukaryota; kingdom Viridiplantae; phylum Streptophyta; class Magnoliopsida; order Fabales; family Fabaceae; genus Vachellia; species Vachellia pachyceras. The sequence goes on from JANTPZ010149334.1 coordinate 2,278, forward strand.
CATTTTATTGCACAGTTATCAATTAAATTTGATGGGTCCGTTCCATTTTCCCATTAATAAATTTTTTCTTCATTAAATAATTTAATTTGCCTTTTTCATTCCTTCCAAAATTATGCATATATATAATCTAAAATAAGTATGTGGGAGTGGTTTTGTTTTAATTTAACTTTTGACGCATTTAATTTGTTGGCGCGGAATTAGCGTTTTCGTCATTTGTGATGTTAACGTGTGTGTTTGGGAATTCTGTTAGAAAAATGGAGTTACAGATTCCGAGGCATTTTGTGGATTTCGAGATGGTTTTACGGATTTCAAGATGGTTTTTATAAATTTCGACATAATTTTTATCTTGACAAACGTGTCCGTTAGGGAAAATGGCTTTTCAAATAGGCACAATGAAGGAGGAAAGTGAAACAGAAAAGCGCGTGCCGTTTGAGGATCCAATTTCCTGTGAGTCAAGCAAGTCAAGCCCGTAGGCTGGGTCAAAAGGAGAGAATGCGGATATGGAATGGAAAATTATACATGTTCCCCTTTATTTCGTCGTGTTTATGAACTTGTATGATAATGTTATTCATTTTAAAAAAAGAAATTATTTTAAAAGTTCAGCAAGATGAACCTTTAATAAGTGTATTTAAATTGGAGTAACCTAGAGTCCATTCATAACTGGAGATAACTCGGTGGTAACTCATATCAAGTTTATTTTAAGAGACAAGATTTTTAGTTTTAGTTTTAGTGTATTCAAATTGATTGCTTTAATTTGCTATCAAATGAGATTCCTTAATTTTATTTTTGTATTACTAAATCAAACTATTATTAATTATTAGTGACAATGTTTTAGTGTTTTATTCTTTTGCCCACTTTTGCACTTTTGAAAGATTGCAAGAATAAACATCTATATATATACATTTTTACTGCCGTATTTTGTTACTCCTAAAATCAAACTGTTATATGAGATATGCATGTACTCAATTCAAAACATTAGGTCTTGAGTGGTCGTTTTTATTTGAATACTATCGTATCAACTTATTCATAATCAAATTAAATATCTTTATTAAATTATATTATTTTGATATGATCGATTTGACCTTTAAGTAATTCAAGATTTTAAACTTTTTTATAAACAAGGTATTTTTAATTAGGTATATTTTATTTAAGATTTTAAATAATATCAGTAAAACGGCCGGCCCAACCCGCCAGCCCACTAGGGGTGGACTCTTCCAACCTACCCCTCCTAACTTGTCTAACCCACTTTTTTAACTTTTTCAAATAATGTATTTTATTTTTTGTATCTCAATATTTTTTAAAAATAACATTAAATTTTATTTTTTAAGATAAACAATATATAATACATTAAAAATAGTATAAAATATTTTATTTTTTCATACAAACCTTCTATAATACTATAGTTAAAATCATAACAAAATATTAATATTTATATATTTTGAAAAACTTGAAAAATGTTATTATTGACATTTTATTAGTGGGAAGATAATCATATGATTATACAATGTTACAAAGAAAAAAATTCAACAAAAATAGATAAAAAAGAATTTTACTTTTTTTAAATAATTGTTTGGCCCATCAACCCAGCAAAGCGGTCTCAGGCTGCTAAAATAGCAGCTTGTAGCCTGGGGACGACTTGTAAACCGTACGTTAACCGGCATACCCCTCCCTGATTTTAATTATGAATATCTTTCTGCACAAAGTTAAATTTTATTTCACAACTGCTTCTAGCATCACGTTCCCTCGCTGGTTTCCAGTTCGGTCGAGCACTTTCTAACTTTCAGGCGGCGTGAGGTCACGTGGCTGGTGTGCCCCGGGTCTCCGTTCACGTGCGGCTCGCCAGTCGCAATATCTTTCTCTGCCTTTTCCAATGCCGTATTTGCAATCTTCAAAGAAGCATATGCACCCAATAATCAAGAAGCCTCCTCCTGTTCTTGGCAAATTCTTGAGACTGCCCCTTCAGAGTGCATGAGACAACGCGTTAAGATATGATACTAATTGAGCTTTTACTTACTCTACAATCAATCATTTTTTAACCAGAATTCATCAGATGATAATTAATTTGATGACCCAATTTTTTAAGTCGAAATTTGAAAGGATGAATAAAAATACCCCCAAACCTTTTTTTTTTTGGGATCAACAAGGGCTTGAATTATAAAGGATGTTGACAAGGCTTTCCAATGAATCAAGGAAATCGAACTATTTACATTTTGGGAATACTTTTGAATTCTTTAAAAATTCGTTTAACAGTGTTTTTTAAAAAATAGATTCTCAAAATCGTACAAAATCGCCATAGGTCTCATCTCAATAATTCGATAGGATTTGATTTAGTCAGAACTTTTCTGGTATGGTTTGGCTCTGGCCTGCCTGGTAGGAATGGAAGAGCCTATTCGGTAATAAATCGTAACAAAATGGGTGAGAGGCTTTGAAGGATGCTTACATACACATTTTTTTATAACAAAATTTTAGGAAAGGGGTTGGGCTCAACCACAATTTAAGGGCAGGGCACCTAACTCATGATCCATCGGGGTCTGTCCCTGCAGACATTGGAGCATGTCAAGCAAGCCCTTTAATTCTGGCCACACAGGTAGGTCAACCCAGCTTCACTAAGTTGTGGTGATGCCTTCACAAGCGTTGCGACTGGAGCCACAATAAAGTGGCACCCCCATGACCGAACCATCTCCCTTTACTTGATAGTACTAGTCCAAACTCTTCGTCAGTTGAAACCACGGACTATGGGTATGCTTACATACACATCACGCAATCTACAAAAAGCCCCAAAATATAAAACCCATGCATGCCTCTTCAATATTTTGCATTTCTTGGGGCCCAATCAAAGATTGGGTTCACCGCTAAGTCTCTTGCACTAGGTCGTTTCACTGGATAAGGGTCCAACATGACCTAAATGAACAACAGCCACGAATCAGTTTCCATGGGAAGCAACCCATCGTCCGTGGGTTCAACTGACGAAGGTATTGGACACTCTCATCAAAGGGAGAGGGTTCGATACCTGGGAAGGTCACTTTGTTGTGGCTCCAGTCGCGGCGCTTGGGGAGGCATCCTAGCTCCTGGGTGCTTAGGTAAACGCCTGAGGGTAATTGACGGCTCGCCCTGCCCAACATTGGCATGATCTAAGAGGAAGGGAGATTTCGCCCTGCCCTTGACTTGTGGGTGAGCCTAACCCCCTGCCTAAAATTTTTGTATAAAAAAAAAAAGTTTCCATGGGAAGCATACAATAATATTATAATTAACGTATAATATAACGCTGCAGAAGAATGGGTTTATTTGGATAGTCCGTTGGGAGAATGGACACAGATTCTGAGATAAATATATGAGAGGAGTTTTGTCTCTGTAAGCGCGGGAATGGTTTTTGGGGAGGCAAACGGCCTCCCCAAACAAGCCCATAGTTGACTGTTAAATAGCACAGCTAACAGAACCATTCGCAACTACCAATTATTGCCTCTAATGTAGAAAACCAGACACGGGAATGACTGAATTGCAACTTCTTTACACTCAAACACACGCTGTGCCGTAAGAGGTATAATAATGTATAGTACCTTGGGCAAGTTCTGAAATTGCAACGAATGGCCAGGCAGGAGTGGCAACCTGCCTTCTTTCAGATTAAAAAAAAAATTTACATCCTGATTCTGGCAAAGGTGATCATCGAATGAGCTCAAAGATAGAAGCTCCCAAAGGAAAAAATATCAACCTTGTCGAGGTGATCGTAATTCTCTGTTTCTTTGATTTCGTGTTCAAATCATCCCCAAGACTCTGTTACAACAAGAAAAGAATTGGATGCTAGCATTTGCATGAGATTATGCCAATGGCAAAGCATCAAGGTTCAAGATTCTATTATACCAGAGAAAAGAGATAGCATATTAAATCAAATGAGGGTTATATTATATAACAGATACAGAACATATAACTCGCGTAACAAGTCGTGAAACCAGCCTTCCTTGCATTGATTGGCATCAAGAAAAGGATCACGCAAGTAAAATATTTAAATTAAGATGATTTTGACGATGCCGATGAAAACTAAAGGCTAGAGCCTGCAAGTCGGGCCGCACTGGATAAGTGATGACGCGATCATCCATAACCAACATCAGGAAAAGGAGAAAATCGTCATTTTGTAGAAAAATCTGAGAATCCTGTTGTCATTTCTGCAACTACTTGTTCACTCCTTCCAGGATGAAAGGAACTTGTTCACTGGGACTGGTTGTCGGAGTCGAAATAGGGATTGAGTGATAAGGGACTATCTGCTCTTTCAATACTCCGTGATCCATGGCCGCTCTCTCAACTTCCTCCTCCCCACCATGGCCGAGCCCTGATCTCGATTCCAATTCAATTCCCAGTTTTCACGCGGACCAATCTCAGACGCTAGACTTGGATTCCTTTATACTCCGCCAATCGACCCCGCCTGACAATCACAATCACTCCATATCTCATCACAACTCTAACGGTGGTTCGCCCAATTCCCCTGCGATGACCACCCCTCCTTCGCTGCTTCAACTCTCCTTCAACCAGGACCGAGCCTGTTTCGCCGCTGCCACGGATAACGGTTTTCGTATCTACGATTGCGACCCTTTCCGAGAGCACTTTCGCAGGGAGTTCGACGGTGGTGGTGGCAGTGCCGGTGGGATTGGTCACGTGGAGATGCTATTTCGCTGCAATATACTGGCACTCATCGGAGGTGGTCCCCACCCGCAATATCCTCCCAGCAAGGTGATGATCTGGGACGACCATGAAGGCAGGTGCATTGGTGAGTTGTCGTTCCGCGCTCCTGTTCGGGGAGTCCGGCTTCGACGAGACAGAATAATTGTAGTCATGGAGCAGAAGATATTTGTTTACAATTTCGCGGACCTCAAGATGCTGCATCAGATTGAGACTGTTGCCAACCCGAAGGGGCTATGCGAAGTTTCGCAATTGGCCGATTCCCTGGTGCTGGCCTGCCCTGCTTTGCGTAAGGGCCAGATTCGAGTAGAGCATTATGCGCAGCAGAAGACCAAATTTATTTCGGCACATGATTCTGGAATAGCTTGTTTTACTCTCACACTTGATGGGCAGTTACTAGCCACTGCAAGCACCAAGGGGACGCTGATTAGGATTTTTGAGGCAGCTAATGGCACGCTGCTTCAAGAAGTATGTGGATTTTCTGATTCCTAACATTAACACTTTTCATATGCTCACGGCATTATAGTATAGGGTGGTACCCATACATGCGTTTTAGCTCTTGCGTCTTTTCAGTTGGCATTTAGCGTATACTGTTTGTCTGCGGTGTGAATAAATTGTCTGTCTTCTTTGGAAGCTTGAATTCGACTATGTAAGATGGCTGTAGAGAAAAAGAATTTATGCGAGTAAATTTGATAGCTTTTACTACTAATAAATGCATTTATGGAACAACAAAAATAGGTAAGAAGGGGTGCAAATGTGGCGGAGATATATAGTTTGGCATTCTCTGCTACTGCTGAGTGGCTAGCAGTTTCGAGTGATAAGGGTACTGTCCATGTTTTCAGCCTCAAGGTTAATTCTAGTGGGCCAGAGCATGTAAAGTCAAAGAGCACATCCAATTCTGATGCTGCCGTTACGCCATCTAGCTCATCTCTCTTGTTCAAGAACTTAAAAGGTAAAGTAGCTTATTGTTATTCTAACTTTATATCCTATTAGACTATTAGTATGTATGAACATGTAATAGCTAAAATTGTCAAATTTTGACCTTGGAATTTTCCACCATTTGCCGGGACGGTTCCATTTCTTCACTCGTGAATCCTGAAGGAGTTTGAATGTCAAGAGCTTAAGGTGTGTTGGAAATAATCGTTGACGGCCACCTATCACCCAGTTTCATTCCATTCCATTCCATCCCGTAGTTATTTCACTTTGTGTCTTTAATTGTCTGGCGTTCTCAGTTTTAATTTTCTCATGGAGAGAAACGTTTGTTGATTCCATTTTTTTCATGGTAAGCTTGTTTTACTTTGCACTCGCAGGAGTATTGCCTAAGTATTTCAATTCACATCGTTCGGTTGCTCAGTTTCACTTACACAAGGGCTGTCGTTACATAGCTGTATTTGGCCATCAAAAGAATACGGTCATAATTCTTGGCATGGATGGAAGGTAAAAGTAGCTTTCTCATATGCCTGAATGCTGTCTTAGCTGCTCTAATTTTCTTAGATATTAAGGTTCTCATTGATGAATGGTTCTATTTCGCTCCTACGTTTGAGAAATTGGTCACTCGAGTCTTGAGTATTGCCGGGCTGATATTTTGAAGAGAGGCGCCATACCACTCTGTTTTGAATCTGCATTAGTTTAGTTGAGAATGTAGATGAAAGCACTGGTTCTTTCTCATATCATTTTAGTCATTGCATTACATATTGCGTTGAGCCTCAAGCTACTTTCCAGAGAAATTTATCATCAAATCGCATTTTGCTTTTGTTCTCCATATTTTAAAATGGTAAGCAGCTTTTCTGTTATATCAATGTTCGTTAAGATCCAGAGTGGACTGTTTTGTGCAGCTTCTATCGATGTCAATTTGACCCTGTGCGTGGTGGAGAAATGACTCAGCTGGAATGTCACAACTTTTTAAAGCCAGGAACAGCTTTTGAAACGATATGAGATGGAAGCCTCAAGCTTGTGATGATAGTTCAATGGTTGCGTTTTAGAGTGTCTCTACTGAATAATGTAAACGTCTAACTCTAAATGGCTACACTCTAACTTGAATGTAGGCTGTAGTGTATGTAATGTTAGCCCTTGTATTTCTACGGGGTCAGTCTTGTTGCTTCCATTGAAACATCTACAACGTAGTACATTATCTGAATAAAATATCCTTTAGCCCCAATATAATTGTTAATCTAAATTAGTTGTTAATCATGATAGGCTCTTTATAAAAGGAGGCCTAATGCATAGATTAGTGTGAAAGAATATGTAGTCTCCATCAATGTAAAAAGAGAAGTAACATGGGTCTCTTTAGAGGAAAGGTAATTTAAGTCTTCCTCAATTAGTTTCACTCAGAAGAATTGCTCGTGTTGATAATTTGTAATGCTACCATGACTTGTAATCTCCAAATGGGAAATTAATATTATCCTCATTCTTAATTTAGGTTTGATCTTGGGACCTGTGGGTTTTGGGCCCACCATCATGATAATGACCAAGCTTATCATCACAGTTCACAAGGCTACATTGAAAGAAAAGAGGAATACGAATGCAGCCCTGTTAAGAGTTATTAGAGTATTTGAAAGATAAAAGTAACATTGATATAAAAGGTACAGGCACGATTTACTCATGGAAGCACTAAAGACAGTACGATAGGGAAGAAGTGATTGTTGAAGGAAATGAGACATGGGGTTTGACGCATCAGTTATTGGTGAAGAAGTTCATGAGTCCACCATCAAGCATTAGGGTGCAGCGATCAAAGTGGCTGACACTTTTTCAGGTGATCGAGTATTCGATCCCTGGAGTCGTATTTGATGGAGGGGATACCCACCGTTGGTGCAAAGCACCTTAAAGGGGTGCGCCTAAGTATTCCCCGCTTCAGATTAATCGGTTGCCCTGGGTTATCTGGTCTAGTTAATAGAAGGCCAGGGACTTAGGAAAAGACCCTGGACACCGAGGGTTCCAGGAGGCTAAAAGCTCAATCTGCTTGGTGTTCTTTAAAAAAAAAACAAGAAGAAGAAAAAGAAGTTCGTGAGTCCGTGAATTGTGCCTAGTTTGGTGTGGATCCACTTTGTCATTTCCTTTCCTTTCCTTCGGTTCAACGGCGTTGTTTTCTGACTCGGGACTTGATTGGGGAATCAAATGTGGTCACCATTAGTCAAAACTCAAGTTTGAACGACATTCTCCTCCATCTTGCTTCAATGCGATGCAGATAAAGTATGGAGGGTTGGGTACGCGTGCTTATACAAATATTAGCCTCGTTAATCAAATCAAAATATCAATCTTGAATTTGTGCATTGTTGAATAACTATTTGTTGCATTATACCGTATAGCTTTTAAATTAAATAGTTCATAATGGCTATATATCCTAAAAATGTTTTTAAAAAGACAAATTGTCTTCTGAATCCGTTCTTCGCTAAGCACCCACGTCATAACCAGACAAGGCTCATACTTTTTATTTTAAATAGACGCATAACATTTTAACTGGTACTGTTTATCTGCTTAATTAAAAATAGATTCACATTGGAAAATTCCAGAAACAGACTGGCTCTTGCACCAATCTTTATATAATACCAATCAGAGGCTCCTCCTGCTCAAAGAATCATACTCATCAGCTCCTCTTTCCTATCTTCTAATTGAACGCAAACATGGCAACCATAAAAGTTCATGGAAGTCCTTTCTCAACAGCCACCATGCGAGTTACTGCTTGCCTTTTTGAGAAACAGCTTGAATTTAAGTTTCTTCGCGTTAACCTGGGAGAACGTGAGCACAAAAAGGAACCTTTCATTTCTCTCAATGTAAGTTATACCACAAACCCAAAACACAGAAAGTCTTTCCTGCCTCGTATCCGCTGAATTTCATTTCAACTAATTTACCCTTCTGTTGTTGCAGCCATTCGGTCAAGTTCCAGCATTTGAAGATGGAGATCTGCAGCTATTTGGTATGACTGTATCTCCAACAAGCATTCACAAAGAAATAAATAACAGAGTCTGTAGAATTAAATTATTGAACAAAACCGTTTCCATTTGCAGAATCAAGAGCAATCACGCAATATACTGCCCACGAATATGCTGAGAAAGGGACCCAGCTGATAAGTAGAGAGTCCAAGAAGATGGCGATTATAGGGGTGTGGCTGGAAGTGGAGTCTCAACACTATGATCCACCGGCTTCTAAACTTGTTTGGGAGCTGGGAATAAAACCTATATTTGGGATGTCTGCAGATACATCGGTGGTTGAAGAAAATGAAGCCAAGCTTTGTTCTGTTCTTGATATATACGAGAAGAGATTATCCGAGTCCAAATACTTGGCAGGAGACTGCTTTACCTTGGTGGATCTGCATCACCTCCCCACCATTCAATACTTGATGAACTCACAGACCAGGAAGCTGTTTGAATCACGACCCTACCTTAATTCATGGGTAGCTGATATCACTGCAAGGCCAGCTTGGTCAAAGGTCCTTGCTATGCTAAGCAATAATTAGGAAAGAGTAGGAAGCCGTTTCAGTATGGGTATACTCTGAAAGTTTAAAGATGAACAGAATAAAGGCACTTTGTTATTTGCATAGTCTATTGGAGATCTTCGTTTCAAATCCCTGTTCCGCTTTATGCTACTCAAATAAGTTATAAAATTATTTTATTCTGTTCTTTGGTATCATCTTCCTATTGGCACAGAAATTATTGTCATTCAGTAGAAGATATTATTAACTACCAAAACCAACCATCAAGAATCAAGAAATTCTGGCGTGCTCATGTCCTCATTCAAATGCTTTGAGAATACAGCACTAAAAATTAGCGTGCTCGTGGCCTCAATCTGCACAGAACTACACCCCGGGTCCTTCGTTCACTGTCTATCGTTCATCATTCCCCTTACCTTTTCCACATCCCACCATCTTCCCAACTCCGCATACAGATTTGGCAGATGAATATAATAAGCAGAATTATGTGACTCCAAATCTACTAGTTTTCAGGCTGGAAACTTGCTGAGCTCCAATTCCCCGAGATTTGGAGCTGGCGAATAAGGATCCCCACATGGCTTTCGTAGGCTCAAAGGGCATATGTCTAGCGAATTCAAAAGCATCTTTTGCACGCCCCGAACGAGCTAAGAGGTCGACCATACATGCATAGTGTTTGACATTAGGCGAAAATCCATACTTCCCATTAATCTAATAACTGAAAATCTGCTGTCCCATGTCCACCAGACCTGAGTGGCTACAAGCAGAGATGACTGCAACCAAAGTCGCTTCATCCCCTCTCACTCCTTCCTCCTCCATTCTGTAAAACCATCAGATAGCTTCTTCGCTACTTTTATAGAATCCACACCCATGCATGGAGAAGGAGAAGATAACTTGGATCTC
>JANTPZ010149335.1:7977-18608 GCA_025593235.1 Vachellia pachyceras
AGTAGCACCTTTAGCATCCTTGTGTGCTAGGGTATTGAGATCAACTTTGAGAGCTCTTCCTATTAAATTCCCCAGCTCCAACAAGCAGTCTTCTGAGTACACATGCATTAGGAGGGTGGGAACCCTAACCCAAATGGCAACTTTGTTCACATTTTTTACAGTATGGATTAAAGTTTGGGCTCCATCTCTGCACGGCAAGATAATGTTCCTGTATCATGCAATGATCTTCAAATAGCAATTTCGTAGCAAGAGTTTTGTCTCTTGATCTAAACACATAATAATTGTTGGGGGATCAATAAGTTTAAAGTTTTCACTCTTTAGCAACCAATACACTCTATCCTTCATCATGTTTAGATTTGTTCTTCATCCCAAAAGGGTGAGTATAAGTGCATCCTTCCATGGTTTATATAGTTCCCTTAGGCATTCTAGCATGTTTAAGCATGGCAAAGATTCCATTATTTTCTTCGTTGATACCTTATTTTGATGATAACAAAATGATTTCAAAGCTTAAATTGTTGATGATCATATGTTCTTGTTAATACATGAGTTCTGTCAAGATTGTATAAAAGTATTGAAAAATACTCGAGTTCTGTGTTTTAATATTCGAGTATCAATGGTTTTCACAAGTTTAAAATCAATACTTTCAAGCAACACTTGAGTTTTTGTTGAAAGTGTTGACAATACACGAGTTCTTGTTTTCAATACTCGAGTATTGAAGGTTTAAAATGTTTCTGAAATCCAACACTCTAAGTGAAAACTCAAGTATTGAGATGAAGTGTTGCAAACACTCGAGTGATAATTTTGAATACTCGAGTATTGGTGTTAAAATGTGTTTTGAAAGAATACTCCCATGTGAAACTCGAGTATTAGTGTTGAGGTATTGGTAACACTCGAGTATTGTGTTGCAATACTCGAGTATCGGGTTTTGTTTTTCGAAAGGATGCTCAACAGTTGAAGCAGAACACTCGAGTATTGAGGTTGAATACTCTAGTATTGAGTCAAAATACTTGAACTTGAAGTGGAACACTCGAGTTGTGGAGGAAGTGTTGACAACACTCAAGTGCTTGTTTTCAATACTCGAGTATTGAGCAAAAGTTTTCAAATGAAAGACAACACTTCAAGCACAACACTCGAGTATTATGTGAAAGTGTTGTCAACACTCGAGTATTGATTCCTGAATACTCGAGTATCGAGCCTCATTTTCTCAAAAACTCAACACTTGCATCTAAACACTCGAGTAAAGGCAGAAAAGTGAAAACACTCGAGTATTATGATTTCAACACTCGAGTATTGTGAGATTTCAAATGATTTCCCTTCTAGTTTTCTTCTAAACACTCGAGTATCAACTGAAAGTATTCTCAACACTCGAGTACAATAATTTCAATACTCAAGTATTCACATCAAATTTCAAATCCTTCTCCAATACTCTCGGTCAAGACTTGAGCAACTTCAAAAGTGTTTGCAAAACTCGAGCATTGACACAAAACACTTGAGTATCATTTCACAAAATTCAAATTACATGACCAACACTCGAGTATTATGATCAAACACTCGAGTATATTTTCTCAACTGCTATTTTCTTTCTCTGACAGCTTTTCACCTGCTCCGTATCTTTCCTTATTCGTGTATAACAACGTTTGAACTAAACTTACCCTCATAAATGCTGAAATGCAGGATCATAGGAAGAGAAAAACATTGTACCCACGGACAGATAGCATGAATCAAGCCTTCGTCGTCCACGCTACTCAGAAAGCATTAATTGCAACATTAATGACGAAGATGAAGAGTTGATGGATGAGAGTAAATGACAATAAACTCTATCTAACTGAAACTTCATTTCTCTCATCTATAAAAGCTCCAAGCATTCATTGCAGAAACAACAATCTTTACGAGCATTAAAGTCATTCATCTGTTTCTCTGTGAATTTATTCAATTCTCACTCCGAATTTCATTAATTGGTATCTACTCTTTAAGAGAGATTCTTTGAGCAAAATCTTCTGTAAATCTGTGAGTTAATTCAAGGTTGGGACCTTGAATTTATTGGGTTGAGATTTGATCAGAAAGCAAAAGAAAAATAGAGAGTGAGACTCTGTTTCATTACGTGTAGTAATGGGGAGTGTGAATCTCCAGTGTAAAGGCTGTTGTGCCTGACTTGTTTGGATTAGTGGATTACAAAGCTCAGAGGTGCTCTGGGGACTGGACGTAGGTCAGAAGGACCAAACCAGGATAAATTCTCTTGTTCATCTTTTCCTTTATCTTTCAGTGACATTGCTTTAAATTTGATTTTAATTTCTAAAGTTTTAATCTGACCAATTCACCCCCCTCTTGGTCTTATCCTGCACTAACATTCTTCTGTTCTTCTAAAAAAAATGGAGCCATGTCCTCTTCCTTCTTAATCCATTCCTTTAGTTGGTCATCCAAGTCCCTGTCAAAAGTTGCCCTTGCTTCTCTTGTTAGTTTATCCTTATAAGAGATTTGTGTTTTAACCGTAGGCCTAAACCCCTTCTCAGTCTGCTCTTGCCTTGATCTATCCTATCTCTGGAACGGATCTTCCATTATGCATCTAGGGCTAAGCAAATGACCCGGAATCCGGTGGACCCACATGGGCACGGTATCGTGGTTGCCCATTTGGGCCCGCCCAAAAATCAGCCCATAACGGGCAGGCTAAGGGGATAATACAGGATAAGCTACTGGCACACCTTTGAGCTGCCAGTTCTCACCCGTATATTTTTATATATTTTATTTGTTTATTTTTTATATATATTTTAAGTTTATCATCAAGTTACTAAAAGCTTGCTTAGCTTGTTTGGTAAAGGCATATACCCTATGCTATAGGTGAAGGGTTCGAGTCCTCGCTGTACCAGGTGTGAGAAAATTCTTTTTTTATATCAAGTCATTAATATCAACCTTTCCTCAGTACTCACCAACACCGTCTCATCTCCTCATGATCTCACCCACACCCAGCCTTTCTTTTTTGACTTCAGAGAAATCAGAACCGTCCTCAACCCATCTCTTAAACCCTCCCTTCCAAAACTCATCTTGGCTTCTGACACCACCTCATCCTCACCAATCCCCATACCGTTCTCTTCTCCAGCTTTGCACTTGGTGAGCGACGGAGAATGGGCAACGACTGGGCAGCGGCCAACAAAGCGTCGCGTGGGTGAGCGAAGGCCTCCTGGGTGAGCGATCGAGGCAGATCGGTTAATGATGGTTGTGATTTTTTTGCTTCATCAGCATCCATCTTCTTCCATTTTCTAGTTTCTGATGTTGTTTATGATTTTTTTGTTGCATTTTTATTTTCTGATGCTGGTTGGTTGCTTGATGTTGGTTGAATCCTTCCCTCTTTGAACTAGTGTCGCTAGTTGTATTTTTTTCTTGTATTTCAGTTAAAGCCTCAGGTAGGCATGCTCTGTAGAAGGAAGGGGTTTAAATGGGCAGCCCACGTACCCGCCTGAACTCGGTCGGATTTTTTCTAACCCGTTTAGTACGGGTTTAAACAGGCTCAAATCGGGTTACGAGCTAGCCCAAACCCTATTAATATTAAACAAGCGGGTCATTGGTTGATTATCGGACCAGCCCGTCCTGTTCGTTGCTATACCCAAATTGCATCCTCCATCCTGTCCATATTATTGTTGGCTTCCGGACCTGCCTCATCTGTCCTAGCATCCTGTTGCATCCTCTTAATGTTCATTCCTATAATGTCATCGTCTTTAGCTGATAAGCTCCTACTCTCTTCAGGTTCGTTCCCATTGCTTCCCATAGATACAGAGTGCACACCCTCTCTCTTGCTTACTCTCTCGCTTATCATTCACACAAGCAAAACCTCTCCTCCTCGCTCTATTTACATCGCCATACGTCTATTTAACTTTATAAAAAAAAATCAATTTCGACCATCTTTAAAAAAAGAAGTTAAATATATTACATAAAAATATTTAGATTTATCATCAATTTATAAAATATATTAATTGATTTGTCTAATTTATAAACAGCTACTATCTTCAATTTTTAGTATAAAAGCTAGTTTACTTTTTTGGGAAGATTAAAAAGGCTCAATAAATTATTTAATTATAAAATATATTATGAACTATTTATTTATGTTATTCGATTATATATATCATTTTATAAGTCAAATAAATTATTTTGGATGAAATAATAAATATATCAATGAATTAATTTCCTTAATATATAAAAAAAGTCAACTGATCAGTACATTAAGTATGGGAGGTACCATAAAATAGTATAATAATACATATAAATAATACTTTTGTGTAATCTATTTAACGTTTTTAATCTTCTTGATTATAACATTAATAACTGGTGGTTGAATATAATGGGCATCATTTCTTTTTTTATGAATGATTTAAAGTGATTTATATTATATATTGAAGGGCATACAATTAATATCTAACAGAGTTATGCTTAGAAAAAACTTGCAAATGTTAATTGTCGGATTCATCTTTTTTATAACTTAAAAAGAAGATAAAATGAACATTTAATTTAAACATAAAAAATGGAAAGGAATGTAAAATCATATTCAATGAGCACTGAGAAGGACCAAATAACTGCTGTATGAAGAGAAAGGTTCTTGCCGAACGTTCATTGATTGCCTAATTCTGCAACCTTCATGTTTATCATTCTTATTTATTCATGTTAGTATTTTTATTTCCAAAAATATTTTGCAGTTTCAGTAAAAAATTCAAATTTCAAAATCCCAAAAAAAAGATGGCATGCTATTCTAGGAAGAGGTGTAATAATAATAATAATAATAATAATAATAATAATAATAATAATAAGAAGAAGAAGAAGAAGAAGAAGAAGAAGAAGAAGAAGAAGGACCACTTGTAACTCACGGGAATTTGTCACTTTCCTAAATTACAACGTACTTATATACTATTCCTCTCAAGTCTCGAGTCTTGAAACTTGATTTTGGCTTAAAAGTGAAACAAAGGTAACATGAAAAGTTACGAACTTGGTTTTTACTACATAGTACATACATCTCTAATTTAAATAGGTTAAAATATACATTAAATTTACAAAAAAATTTAATTTTATCCTTTAAATTAAAAAATACACTTTTAATTCTTTATCCTAAATCCGTTAATTTCACTTAACGGAAAATGCAGATGCAATAAATTTAAACTATGATTCTATAATTAAATGTTGATAAAATATACTTAAATTTTAAAATATAAAAATATATTAAATAATTAATATTTAAGTATTCATTGACATAATATAATTGCAGAATCACCATTTAAATTTACCGTTAAGTGAAACTAATGACGTCAAGAATAAATGATTGAAAATGCATATTGTAAACTTAAGAAATTAAACTAAACTGAAACTCATCTAAATTTAAAAGACAAATGTATACTTTAATCATTTGTATAAAAGATAATAATATCTCTCATCTTTAGATCATAGATTGAAATTTTATATTAAAGATTAAAATAAAATTTTAATTAGCTAATATGTTTAAGAGTAAAAGCATCATGATATATAAAAAAAATTACATTCCATTTAAGTGGTTTAACATTTTGTTTTCTAAAATACGATTTAGAGTTTCAGTCTTGTAATATTTCGATTCTAAACGTAAGATCTTTTTTATAGTATAATTAAAATAAAAAAATTACATTTAGGATAGGGAGGTTAATAATTCTTGCTGGACAAACTTGTCCAGACATGTCGGCTATTCTAACTCAATTTAATATGAATCAATTATGGTCTAATATAGTTTTTGGCAACCATTTGGTATTAAAAACAAAGAGAAAAAAAAAGAAATAATACTATATGATTGTGTTTCTCCATTACGAGATATTATATTTAAGATCAAAGGGTATAACTATAATCGCATCATATACAATTAATTTTTGGGTTTGATAAAATTTGAATATCCTACCATTATTCAAGCTTAAAGTAAACAAGTGAAAGTATCATTTTCGTTTCAAGTAAAGGAAAGACTACCCATTAAAATGACGTTAATTATTCAATGTATCAATTATAATTAATTTTTATGTTTATAAAAGGACAGACCGATTTTTAAAAAAGAATTTAATTATTCAATGTATTATAATTAATTTCATACCAATAAGCATGATATGGACATGGTCATAATTAATGCCTTAACCACTTTTTTAAATAAAAAATTCAGAGCTTACTGGTGAATGACTTTCAAATCCTCTAACATTTGATGTTGAATTTTATGTGCTGCTTTATTTTATTTTGGACTAATTTCCTTTTCAACTTGAAATGATTTTTTTATAATGAAGTTATGGAAAAATCAGTGAATAGGTTAAAATGAAATTATCCAATGTAAGGCTAACTAAATTAGGCCACCATTAGAGTTGACACCTCTAAGTCACGAACTGGCATGCCTTTTTTTAATTTGTCTAACAGTAATTAGAGGTTTTAGGAATATTTTAGAATAATTTTTTCAAAAAAATGAATGAATTGATTTCGCACAACACACTTAGCATATAATTTTTTTTAAAAAAATTTAACAAAGCCAATTTCAACAAGACATCAACGACCTTATGAGTAATCAAACATACACATGAAAGGTGAAAAGTATGCATGATTTTTATATCACATTTTAATTCCTTTTTTGGTCGCATGTCACATATTAATGGTTAAAATTAATTTTTTATTATTACATCAAAAATATTATAAATAATCATATTTAAGGTGACATTAGATTCATTATTACCTTAGTTGTCATGGCCATTTTTATTGAGCATAATTGCATATATCAATTTAGGGTGACTTAGTATCCGTTTATATTAGCGAATAATTGTAATTTTTATAATTGACATTAATTGAAACTAATGTCGTTACTCATAATTTAAACCCAATTCACACATTTTAGACTCAAGGCACATCATTCCTATATTTTAAAGAAGGTTCGTCCTAGAATCTATTTTGACAAAAGTGTGTTTCAAACATATACATGTTCTAATACCAAACCATTAAGAAGAAAGTGATAACAATCTTGCCAAATGTAACATCACAATTTTCGAAGGCAATTATTAGCATTAGTTAAGCAAGATTAAGGGTAGCTAAGTGTAATTCTATTTAATTTAACATTAAGCTCTACCCTTGAATTAGTTAGTGTTTTGGGAGTCTTTAGGATATTTTGAGGTTAAACGAGGGATTTTGTTGTGAACGACTTTTTGTGTCATTCATCACGGCGAAGAGTTTGAAATAGTTTTTTTTTAATAATTAGATATATGATTTTTCATGTTTTGATTATTTTAGTTTATTAAATTTAATTAGATATTTATGTTTTTTTTGGCCAGATATTTATGCTTAATTATACAAGCATGCATGTACTGCATGTGGTTGTGTGTATTTAAAATTTACGTAATCTTAAAACTAAATATATTATAATATATTCAGTCATTTGACTATTTCTAAGTGTACTGATATTTAGAAATAAAAAAATTTGAAAAAACATTTTAAAAGTTAAATATGAAGCTAGAAGCAATTAAACCAACTCTAATTTTAATACTGTGAACTAATAATAGATAAAATATAAAATAATAACCACTATATTACTATCACCTAATATTTATTTTCCATTCATTTAGTTATATCTTTACTTTCTTTTTTGTTCATAAAAATATTTTTTAGTATTTCATAAAAATATATTTTAAAAATTACTCAGAAAAATCTTACAAATATTATTGTTATGATGCGTCATAGGCTAGGGGAGTGAATCGGGTTCAACCAAGTGATCACTGTGTCTATAATTTAAGTTGATGGTAGAGGCTCATCCTAATTTCCTTTCAACCCAAATCCTACATTAACTTGCAAGTCTACTGCGACTTTGTGATCCACCTATGCCTTATTTGGTAGGATGAAAATTGGAGTATGGAATTGGAATTTAATTCCATGAGGTTGACTTAATGGAATTGTAAATCTACGTGGAATTCAATTCCACCAAAACACTCATTTTCAATTCCACACATCAACCTATGGAATTCATCTTAATTCCATGGAGCCAACATATTTTGGATAAAAATACCTTTCTGGAGCTAAGTTTATAATTTGATCAATGGTAAAATAGTCTTTTTGGTTACATTTTCAAAAAATTCACCATTCAAACAAAAAACAAAAACATGGATTCCATCCTCATTTCCATGGCATACCAAACCTATTTTTAAAACCCATTTCTATATTCATTTTCACCTTCATATCCATTTCCATTTCTATCAAAATCAATTCCATTATACGAAAACGGGGCACTAGTTATTATTCCATCTCAACACTTACACCCGTAACTCATGATCCCTCCATCTTAAAGTGTTTCGTCCTCAAACTTATTTTAATGGATGTGGTATTCAAACATGTAAAGTCTCTGATATACTTTAAGAAAGAAACGTTAACTTGTGTACTAAAAGCTTAAACTGATAGCAATGGTGCACTTAATTCCTTTTAACCTACTAGATCAGAAACAGGCCCTTACGATTTTGTGGTACACTTGGTTGAACACGATCCACAAACTTGAATGCATCATATTAATTTTTTTGCTTATACATATTAGATTTTATATTAATGTGTATATTTTTATCATTTGTACTAAAAGCAAAATCTATGAATAGTCACCTACCAAATCTCTTCAACAACCATAAACCTTAATCTTCTGTTCTTAATTATACTTCCCCACCTGAATCTTAATTAGTTATAACCAATCCCATTCAAATTCAAAACTAATTAAGCTTGTTTTTATCCATACGTGTATTAGTTTAAGAATAATAATATACTAATTATATACACAAAACTTTCTGTTATGATAATGGCATGTGAAGTTATATATAAATATATATAAGGTAAAGATTTAATGTAAATTATATTTAATAATTAGTTTATAAGGTCACCAAATTTGTCATTTGAGGTCATATAATATGATTTTATTTCTGCAAATGGTGATAAAAATCTACATATTATTTAATATGGTGAATAACTAGCAATAATGTAATGGAAAATATGAGTGAAAGAGAAAATGTTTAATTTGTCTTTGTTTATAATTGTAAAAAAAACCTTTTTTCTTTGAAAACGTTTTACAAAATCATTACAAAGTTGTCTTTCTGAAATAGTTTTTACAAATAATTACATACTGATTTTTCATGTTCCGATTATTTTTATAAATTTAAATAAACATATAAAATTTACCAAAATTTAATTAGATATGTGTGCCTGATTATACGTTCATCCATGTGCGTATGCAAAATTTGCAGATATTAAATACATTATAATCTATTCAGTTATTTGATCATTTCTTTATTTTGAAATAAAAAACTTGAAAAAAAATTATGGAAGCCTTTAAACCAACCATAATTTTGATAGTGCTGACTAAGAAATAAAATATTAAATAATACCTACTATACTATTTTCACCTGGTTCGATATTTATTTAACATCATTCAGTCAGTCCTTTACTTTTTTTCAAAAAAAATTTTTTAGTATTTGATAAAAATGTATTCTAAAAAATTATTTATTCTTCTCTCCATAAATAATGAAATATTTTTTTTAAAAGGTGATGACCACTGACCAGAAGTGTGTTACAGTTGAGATGAAAGGGTCTGTCTGGCAATTTAAGCGGCTTCGATCTTTGACACCACATCGCTTCCCCTCACAGTAAATCCATCACTACCTCCTTGATTGCTGGCTTTCTCTGTTACATTTCTAATAACTCTCTCCTTTTCTCTCTCTTCTTCTTCCTCTTCTTTCTCACTCTCCCCCTCCTCCTCCTCCTCAACCTTCCGCCTGAATTCCCGCCAGAATCTTCTGTATTTACCTTCCTCTTTCTTTTCCCAGAATCTCATTACTCATCTATCCTTCCCACTCCCCAACCATTCATTTGTTTCTGAATTCATTCTTGCTTGCTTGCATTGGTTCAATACTCAATATATGTATAATCTTAATGTATTTTGAAGTACTATTGTTGCTTTTGAGCATTAAGCTCGGCAACTCTTTACTTCTTTCCTTCCCGGAATTTAAGTCTTTCCTCTTTTATAGTCATCTCAATCCGAGCCAGTTGAGCGATTTTCAATTCAAAACGAATCAGTTTCTCTCTGGGTCTCTTTAATGCTAATTTAGATCGTGGTGGTGCGGCTTAGATTTAGTCCTAATTCCTGAATAGATTGACAGAAGCTGCATTGCCAATGTTTTAATACTTGGGGTTATGAAAACTATGGAGGTTTTAGAATTTGAGTGTTCGCGCGCTTCGTTTTCTGAGTAAATTCAGAGCATTCCCTTGTTTAGTGCGCCGAGAAAACATTTTCAAGTAATTATGATATTTAGAGTAAATAAATTTCATTTTATTAGCATTTATTTTAGCAGGAAAGAATCCAAATGTGTGGTTTCTCGGCATTTAATGATCATCGCTAAGTTCAAGGATTCTTAGGAGTGTTTGATAAGGTAAGCTCTCTCACGTAAATGGGTGAGTGAATCGACGTAATCCTCTCACAGATGTTGCTCCGGTGGGCGAAAAACGGTGATGCGAAGCTAAGCAATCGCAGTAATGACATTGACGACATGGAAATGCAGCTCAAGATTTTGGGCCCATGCAAAATTGATAGGCCTAAGAGATTAATTATAAGGCCTCGTATTAAGGTTTGTATGGTGAGGACA
>JANTPZ010149356.1:0-23449 GCA_025593235.1 Vachellia pachyceras
AAATTAACAAAGGGAGATGAAGAACTATATGGTCCGGAAGTACCATAATTAAGTGTTTTGGGGCACTAATGTATTTTTGTTAATTTCACACGTCATGATATATTATTTATTAGTATAATATAGTTCTTCGATATCATTAATACATTAAAATAGAGTGAAATATACTATTTGTTATTTCCGAGGTACTATGAATATGAGGTTATTATAATCAGGTATGTTTAAGTACGAACTGACCATTTATGCATATACTGTTTATTATACTTGTTTATATGTGTAGGTACATCTATATCAAAGGCTATAGAGTGAAACTTATTTCACTAAAGTTCTTCTCTTGTGATCTTTTGAAAAAGGCAGAAATTATCATTCTGAGTAATGATATTAAGAGGGGGAGTCGATAGACGCTGTACTCTTTTTTCCTTATCTTGGTTTTGTCCCACTGGGTTTTCCTAGAAAGGTTTTTAATGAGGCAGCATTAGGATGTGTATCTATAAACATTGTACTCTTTTTTCCTTATCTAGGTTTTGTCTCACTGGGTTTTCCTAGAAAGGTTTTTAATGAGGCATATGTTTAATCATGGATATCCAAGGGGGAGTGTTATGAATATTATTATGTGGATGTCCATGTCTCCCATTATTCTTAATTATATCTTGTATCCCTTTATTATCTTATGTAAGCTATAATGAGTTATCATATTGTACATTCATGCCTATAAATATAAGGCATATACACATTGAATAATAAAACTCGATTCACTCCTCCCTCTTCCCTTTTCATGCACTTTCTTCTCTCCTTCCACATGCCTTCTCATCTTCATCTTCTTCTTCACCCCTTCTCCTCCTCTCGCTTATTATTTTATAACAATTGGATCTAACAAAAGTGTTTAGTTTTTCACAGTGTTCAAATAGCCGTTAAAGAATTACCTACGTTTAATATATGATAATGCCTCAAATAGGATTGACACCAATAATAAGGTATATGTGCTTTAACAAAAAAAAATTAAAAGTGTAAGGGTAATTATTACACAGTTTCATATAAAAAATCTAATAAAATCTTACAATAAGTTAACAATAAGTAACTTGTTATCATTTTCAGTATCAAATCTTGCCATTGTATAACACTCAATTGGTATATAATCGTTTTGTAATTAAATTGTTTATGTGGAATTACTATATACATATGAAAAATAAATAATGTTTTGTTTTTTTTTTTTTGCCCAAATAAATAATGTTTTGTTATTCATAGCCTATGTGCAAAACTTATCCGAGCCCGTTAACTAGTAAACAAGTATCATAAACGTTTATGCATCACAATTTTAGTAAAAAAAAATTGATTCCCATTAAATAGTCGTAATGCTTTAGAGATACGTTATTTTATTGGTGGATAAAAATTTTTGTACTCTATTTATTTTTCATTCACAGTCCAGAGTGAAATAACATATTTTTGACATATTAAGATCAAATTAATTGGTTTCAACCTTCAAGAAAGATTATTGATAGCTTAACATTATTTTCAATGGCCTGGATATAATATTTTGTTCCAAAAAGAAGTCTACCAAATAAAGCTAAAGTAGAATTAGACCAAGACTTTGGGACTAAAGGCATCCATTATTAGAGTATTCAAATCAAGCATGAGTGAAAAATTTTGGGTTATAACTTTAACTTAATTTAATATTTTTGGGCCAACTTTGTTTATAGCTCGGAACCATTGATTTTTCTAGCACTTGAGAGAGTTCGATCTACATGTTTTGAATTAAATTAGGTATTTTTATTTTCGTATTACATGAAATGTAATAATAATCATTCTGTTTCTGTATGATTTGTGAATAATAGACTTAATATGTATTCTATGTTTTATATCAATATGTTGATGATTTTTTCCTTTTTAATTTCTATGCTTGATTCTTGATAGAAAGTAGAAACTATGGGAAACTGTGCATGCAATCCATGGCTTTTTTTTTCATTTTCTAAGTATGTTTTATTTTAGATTTATATGATTGATTCTAGATGGAAGCCACGGAAAATTATAGATTTAGTCCTTCAATCTTTATTTGATCGTTAATTTGATTTTATGTTATAATATTTTGCAATATATGTGAATTTCATTTTATTTGTTCGTTTATCTATTTATTTATACTTTTACTATTTTAAATGCTATAATTAAATTAGACATTTAACATTTTGGACATTCAATTATTTATATTGAGGAAGGTTTAGGGAATGACGAAAGTACATTCAGCACCGTTTAAATGCATCCAACACCCTAAAATATTTTTTAGGGAAATTTAGTTTTAGGTTCTAAATAAGCAAGTTATTTAAGGAATGGTCTCATGGAGGAAAATATTTAATGATAGGTCCCAATTGACAACATGAGGTCCTTGTATTGACAACATCGTGCGCTGTGTAGACAACACCTCATGTTGTCGATGGGACCTCTCATTAAATATTTTGATCCATGTGACCATTCCTTAAATAATTTGCTTATTTGGGACCTAAGACTAAATTTCTCTATTTTTTACGTCTTAATGTTGGATACACCAAAAAACAGTTTAAAGATATAGACATACATAAAAATACTCAATGGTGTTAAATGCATAAAAAATTATTTTAAGGTGTTAGACATACATGAAAAAGTACTTTAGGGTACTGGATGTATTGCAAAATAATTTAAAATGCTAGTTGCATCTTAACCCTTTATAAAATCTCAAGAAATTTGAATAATATTAACTAAATTAAAAATTGTTTGTCTATACTAATTTAACGTTGAAATTTTTAAATACCAGAGATTAAGTTTAGATTATGGCTCTTGTACATTTGTACAAAGCACAACAAGGGCCCTACACTACTCTCAACACTTTATATGTTTGATCTTGATAATGAGTTATTTTAATAAATTTAAAATTTATATATCAATTAACAGGGTTTTGGTTAAGCGGATAGGATTGATTCCTTACAATATAACGAAACAATGTCCAAAAATTAAGAGAAATGCCTATATTTAATGTTTGAAACAAAATTACCTTTTGCAACAATGATCCCTGTGCTTAGAAAAACTATACATACTGGAAAAGATGCATAATCGCTTTTCTTAATAATCAAATCTCTTCTAATTTCAGCACCAAACAAATCTCTTCTAATTTTTTTGGGGTATAAAGTGAAAAAAAGAGATGATAGGGTTTATTCTTATTTATCTCTCTCACTTCACTCTACATGTGAATGGAAAATAATGATGTTGTATGTGGTTAGTTCAAAAGTCTAATTATTTTTTATTTCATCATTTCAGGAAAAATACGTAGAAAGGTAATAAAATTTATGTGTGCGGGGAGCGAAGGGAGGAATCAAAAAGCTTCTATTAATTTTACTAGCAAAAAAAAAAAAAGCTTCTATTAATTTCATTTGTGATATGACTCATCCCACACCACTTTTGTGCATGCGTGCTTTGATTTGCTATGCTCTCTAACTTCCATTTTTGCATCATTGCATCTTTTTTTTTTCATCTGTGTATTGCACGGAATTTAAGAAATAAGAAATATTATTTATAATTTTTAGGGAAAGTTAATTCAGCAGTACTTGATGGTTAATAAGGTTTCTCATTTATAATTATTAATCGCTATGCTTATCATTGATAATTAGGACTTGTATGGATATTGATTAAATGATGTATAAGTTGGATGCTAATAATATAAAATAAAACGAGGTTTTTAAAAGTAAATAATGAATTAAAATTTATTTACTATCAACATGAAAATAAAAAATTGCTGTTGTCTCCTTTTGTCTTTGATCTTACCCTAGTTGTCTCTTAGCAGTTATATGTAATTTGTAATATGATTGATTTTGGTTTTATTTATATTCATGTTCATGCTGAGTGAGAGACACATCATTAGCTACTGACATGTTTCTCTTATAAATTAACAATTTATGAGCATGGGATTATTGAAAAAAACCATAAGGATTCAATATAAAAGGAAAAGAATATATAAGGACTTGATTAAAAATGAAATGAAGTCACTCGGACTTACATATTGATATTGATTTTATAACAACTAATACTTTTCATACACATTTTTTTAATGTTTGATATTTATTATGGATTTGTTTTACCTTCTCTTTCGTTCTCATTCAATTCCCTTCTTTTCCTTTTCTAACCATTAGATTCAATACATTTCAATAGTTCAGTTTTAGTTCCATGCGAAATATTATTTTTATTTTTTCTTGCAGTATTAAACTATTTATATCAAAAGTGTATGCCCAAAAAATGACTTGGAACAATCAATCTAAGGCCTTGCGGCTAAGACCAGCTCAAGACGCGGTGCATCAAGAGTCCTAACAATCCAGCTCCTAGCTATTGGATCTATCACCGGATTACAGAGATCGCATGAGTAACGTTCCATATGCCTCAACTATTGGATCTATCATGTATGCCATGTTATGTACTCAATCTAATATTTCATTTGCCTTATGTATGACCAGCAGATACCAACAAGATCCCAATGAGGGTCATTGGACTGCTGTCAATAATATCCTTAAGTACTTGAGAATAACTAAGGATTTGTTCTTAGTGTATGGTAGTTTGGATGATGAACTATGTGTAAATGGTTACGCAGACGCGAGTTTCCAAACTAACTAAGATGATCTTAGATCGCAATGTGGATATGTATTCCTATTTAATGGTGGCACAATAACCTGGAAGAGTTCCAAGCAGAGCACTGTAGCGGATTCTATAACAAAAGTTGAGTATATAGCAGCATCTGATGCAACTAAAGAAGCCGTTTGGATCAGAAAGTTCATTACTGAACTAAGGTGGTCCCTACTATCTCAAATCCAATAGATTTGTATTGTGATAATAGTGTTGCTATTGCACAACTTAGGCGATTTCACCTTATCAAAAAAATTAATGATAGAGGTGATAGTAAAATATGCAAAGTACTTGGAGAAAACAATGTTGTTGATCCTCTTACCAAATCGCTTGCACAAGCGAAACATGATGATCATGTTAAGACGATGGGAATTAAACAAATTAATGATTGTACCTAGTGCAAGTGGGAGGATGTTGGAAATTGTGCCATATGGGCCAATCATTGTATCTTAGACATTATTTTATTTTAATATATTTTCTCCATTTAATTATTATAGTTTTTTGCATGTTTATTATGATAACTGCATCCATGGGCAAATTATGAATATTGGACTAAATGTCCCTGGTCGGTTATCTATGTGGGAGGAAAGATAAAGTAATACCAGTATGACTTTGATAAGGTATAGAGATACGAGTCAAAGACATAGGCACTTGTAGGAGTACAAGGTGCTGGACCGAACCGCTATAAGAAAGCTGCATGGATTAAATCATTAGCTTATCTCATATGTAATCACATTACCACGCCATTTAACCTGAGATCATCATGGATTCCTATATGAGAGCTGCTAAGTTTTGACTTAGTCAAAAGTCACCTTTGACCGGGTGATGATAAAGGCTATGATCGGGCTTAGTGACCTTTCATGCAGAGGAATGTGAATGATCAAGATGGGATTTGTCCCTTGCATTACTTCAGAGATTTACTTGACCCCTCAATGAGTCAGTCTGAAAAATGTATGCACATACTGTAATGAAAAGGAGTTTTCATTTCTTTGAATAGACTACTCAGGGACCGAGAAAGTAATGGTCAGGAATAGGAGGATGACGTCATCCATGCCTCATACTTGATCGAGATATTGTGTGACAAAAGGGACGTGATGTAGTTGCATGAAAGGTTGTGTTATGTTAATGATTTCCATATGATTTGGGTAGTCGTAATGTCTTACTAGAGACCACTTACGACTTGTGGGCTAATATTCAGTTTAGCCCACTGCCAACTTCATGTGGGCTAATATTCAGTTTTTCGAATTATATTATATAAATCCGAAATTACATTAATATTATATAGATAATGTTAATGTATGTTAGTTTTAGTATTTAATTTATTTGATAAATTAAATAACTAACATTTATATTCGTATTTAATTTATAAAGATAAATTAAATCGATTGGCTCATTGTTTGGATTAATTTAGTAAATATGATTTGATCAAATCAGATTAATCCAAATTTGAATTTCATAATTTGAATTTCAGGATTTGAATATCAAGATTAATAAAGATTAATCTTGAATATACTTTTAAGTTCAAATTTCAAGATTGATAAAGATTAATCTTAGATATCCTTTGAAATTCTAATTTCAATATTAATAAAGATTAATCTTGGATATCTTTTAGAATTCAAATTTCAAGATTAATAAAGATTAATATTGGATATCTTTTGGTGATTCAAGATTAATCTTGAATATCTTTTAAGATTCGGATTTTAAGATTAATAAAGGATTAATCTTGAATATCTTTATCAAATTCGGATCTTCAAGATTAATCTTAGATTATGATGCTCTTCATGAGTAGAAATAAATATGAGGACTCATGAGCAAGATAAAAAAAGCATAATTCGAATTTGATTGAGTGAGCCATTGAAACCCTAGAGAGAGTGAAACCAAGGGCGCTAGCACGCTGCGTTGTTGGGGACTGTTCTCGTAGATACCAATAGAGGGAGGCGATAAAAGAAGGTTGACTCTTGGAGATCGGATTTCCAAGAACAACTAAAAGATTATTGCTTGCTGCGAATTCAAGAACTTCAAAAATAAGGTACTATCCTAACTAGTCTATCTAAATGCCTTTGATAGATCTAAAAGAGGGATTACAAAATTTTAGAAATTTGTTTCTTCCACTGCATTTGTATGTTCTAATCCCAACAATCAGAAGGAGTCGAGGGAATGCTACCAGATGTCTCTGAAATTCTCCAAGGACACATTAGCATAGCAATCACAACAACCCATGATCGATGACAGGAAGGATACCCCGATAGAAGAGGAGTTGGAGATAATCACCTTTAGTGATGACAAACCCAAACACATGATCCACTTGGGCTCAAACCTATCCCATCTTTGAAAGGTAAGTTCATAACCTTCCTTACTGCTAATAAAGACTGTTTTGCTTGGTCCTATGTGACATGATAGGGATAGACTCGAGTGTTATCACACACAAGTTCAATGTCAATCCAGCACATAAGCCAGTTCAGTAGAAACAATGAAAATTCACTCCTGAAAGGAGCCGCATCTTCAACTACAAAATCCAAAAGCCAATCAACATATGATCTGTATGAGAAGTACATTATCCTGACTGGTTAGCCAATGTAGTCGTCATCCCAAAGAAGAATAGTAAACATCGAGTGTGCATTGACTTCACTAACCTAAACAAAGTATGCCTGAAAGATCCTTTTACTTTCCCTCACATTGATTCATTGGTTGATGCTACATCTGGTCATAAGTTGTTGACCTTCATAGATGCCTTCTCTGGGTACAACTAGATTCTGATGCATCCAGAAGATCAGGAGAAGATAGCTTTCATAATCGGTGGTGGCATTTATTGTTACAAATTGATGCTATTTGTTTTAAAGAATGCAAGTGATATTTATCAGAGGTTAGTCAACCGGATGTTTGCTGAACACCTGGGAAAGATGATTGAGGTGTACATAAACAACATGATGGTTAAGTCTCTGAAAGCAAATGACCACATGACACACCTCGACCAGGCCTTCTACCTAATGCAAAAATATAACATGAAGCTCAACCTGAACAAGTGTTCCTTTGGAGTGATGTCTAGACGGTTCCTTGGATATCTTGTATCACAACTGGGGATTAAGGCTTACCCGACACAGATTGCTGCCATCCTGAACATCTCATTACCCATGTATGTTTGTAACATCCAACATCTGACTGGACATGTAGCTGCTCTCAATAGATTCATCTCTAGGTCATCAGAGAAGTACCACTCGTTCTTCGACACCCTCAGGAAAAACAAGATGTTCAAATGGAGTGACAAGTGCAAGGTTGTGTTGCAGGGATTGAAGTAGTACCTAACTAACCCTCCACTTTTATCCTAACCTTCTCTTGGGAGACCCATTTTGTTTACCTTTCTGCTTCTCTGAAGGCTGTCAGTGCCGCCTTGGTGAGAGAAGACCAAGGTAAGTAATGACTAATCTACTACAAAAGTAAAACCTTAGTATACATAGAAACCCGTTATGCCTAGCTAGCAAAGTTAGCCTTATCCCTTATATCTACCTCCAAAAAGATACGACCATACTAACACTCCACTTTTGTTCTAGCCTTCTGATCTGATCCTTTTCATTGTCTCATTTTTAAAGCCAAACTTAGTCATTGTTTAAATGTCTTGGAAATGGATCAAAAAAATTGTGATTTCCAAGGATTGCATTATAGGGTGCAACCCCATGGTCGTTTTCTTAATCGGAGCCTTAGATACAATTGATTTTTATTAACTAATGTCCTAAAATTGCTGAAATGATTGTGGTTTACTGTTTGCAAAACTTGGACTTAGAAATGACAAAAGAAATACTGAAATATAAAGTATTTTTGGATTTTATGGGAAATACAGAAAACCAAGTAGTTAAATGCAAATTCTTTTGATGTGAAGTTCCTCTTGAAAATGGTTCAGGCTATCATCGTTCAAATAATGAGGTAGAGTAGTGGTGCACTAAGTTTCTTAATGAAAAACCCCAACAACTCGCTGGATTAGAAATCTCATGCAATGAACTCCATTCCATGAAACCCTTTGAAAACACTTAGTGTGTGCAATGAAATGCTAAGTGAAAAATCCTTTGAAGCTCCATAAACTCAAGCCTTCTCTCTCTTCAAGAGGAAAAGAGAGGTTTAGCTACTCATAGAAACCAGCTTAGCAATCCCCATGGTAGAATGTAGATACATCATGGTCTGGAAATGGGGATGGAAGGATGAAATTTGGTGGCTAGGGTTTTTGGGTGGAAGAGAGTGATATAAGATGAGAGAGTTTGGTATGAACGGTGGCTACTGCATCCCCTTTTGCTTGTGAATGAATTTTACCCTAAATAGGGTTTCTCAACCATGTTGGGTCGATTCACAATGTGGGTTAGTTTACTTTCCATTTTGGACCTGAACAGGTTTGTTGATACATAATATTCACCACGGCGAACCTCTCTCGAGAGGTCCTGCCTGCCTGCTACTTGGTTTCGCCACAACAAAAGTGTCCAGAGATGCTTTCCACGTGTCTAAGCCAGAGTTCCTAAAATGAATAGCAATAATTTGATGTATCATTTGCTCAAAATTGAATTGAATACAAATATGTAATTGATCATAACAATTGCACTCAAAAAATATGCTAATAAAAAATAGAAACTCTTGTTTGTCAATTAAGCACAATCAGGATCTCAATGGGTCAAAAATACATTAAAAACCTTGAAAATCCCAGCAAAATTAGTAAACAATTATGGGTCAATCAAATTCCCATACTTAAACCTTTGTACTCTTGGACAAAGCCTTTCAAAAAGTGCTCAATGATATATGCATTTAGAATCTTCAACCATGCTTGATAATATCAGAAATTATTAACTGCATTTGTCAAGGAGTCAACAAGGTTTAAAGCAGAGACATTAGTAAGATCATTTCTGTGAGAGTTTAATTCAAGAGATTGAATAAGGGAGAATTCCTCTCAAGGAAAAAGTGTCTATCTCTCAGCTCACTTAGCCAGGACAATTTCACTCTTAGTCTGCTTAATTCAGTCTCTATAATAGGCTTGTAATCATTCTACCTCTCCACTACAAGATCCATAAAATGTGAATCAAGAGGACTTAAGGATTGCAATGGATGATGGACGTTAAAGTCAACGAAATGAGATAATGAACGGAATCTTGACTACACAACATTATCGATAACTACAATTGTAAATGTACTTTCTATAATGCATAATTTAGATGAGAGTATTCGAGGATACGTATAATTTTATCATTTTTTTAGAGAGAATATGAAAACATAAATTGCAAAATGTTTATATTTATATACAGTTTCCAATGCTGGAACCCAAGAAGGAATGGCTCGAAGGGTGGCATGGGTCAATTTTTAGTTTGGTTTGTGTTTGGATAAAAGAAAGGGTTTTAAAATGAAAGCTTCTATCATATCCACAAAATATTGGGTCATCAAGCTTTGATTAAGAATTAAGACAAGTTATAGAGAGATAAGAATCAAAATAGACCCACACAGTTAAATGGAATTAGGCCCAATTATCCTTACGATAAGGCTAACATCTCGAATAGGCAATCTCAAGGATTAAAAACACTAAGAGTCACCTAAAAATGCATCATCATTTCCCTTTGTTAATAACTTGAAAATGCAATTAACTAAGACTTTATCCCTTAAAACATAGATTATTTTCTAAATACATCATTTGTAAAAAGTTATACTTCATGCTCAAGAGTATTAAAGGTACTCAGTTAGAAGGATTTATTTTTTATTTTTTATTTTTTATTTTTTTTGTGCACTGAAATATTCGTTACGGCAAAACATACTCGAGAGGCAAACATTATCTTTTAAACTACTTTTGATGTAGTAAAAGTGGTCAAAAAGAAACAATGCAGTTCAAAAACCTCATGGAATTCAAGTTTTTGTGAAAAATTTTCAAAGTTTTAGCAAAATGACCCATCTAAAAGTCCAAATGTGTTTAAAATACCAAAGTAAAGCTTGAAAACTCTATGATACCCAAAATAAATCCCCCATACTTAAATCAAGCATTGTCCTCAATGTTTTGCTAGTGGCCACTCTATGATATCGTGTGACAAAAGGGACATAATGTGGTTACATAAAAGGTTATATCATGTTAACGATCCCATATGATTTGGGTGGTCGCAATGTTTTGCTAGAGGCCACTTGCGACTTGTGGGCTAATACTCAGTTTAGCCCACAACCAACTTCATATGGGCCCACAGGGTCATACGTGAGAACAAGTCCAGCACATGCTTTAATTATAGGGTTTTCCGAATTATATATTATATATAAATTTGAAATTACATTAATATTATATAGATAATGTTAATGTTGTTAGATATGATTAGTTTTGATGATGTCAAATATAATAGAACAAAAAGTAGCAAAAAGTTTTCATAATCCATATTGATTTGACAAAGGTTTTTATAATGCATATTGATTTACAACTATATTTGTGCACTCTTTTTAATTGAAGGATGATGTGGTTAAATAACTCAATTTGAATGTTAAAATGTTTTTAAATAGATGTTATATCATCTTTCATTGATTTACCATTCATCTAAGCTTTATTTAGATGCTCAAAACCAATTCTTGAAGATAAAAATCGAGTTTGATAAGTTTCTGGAGCTTCCTGAAGCAAAACATGAAGTAAAGCTTGAGTTTTGGATTTCTTAGTGTCAAAACTCGAGTTCTGGATCATCAAAAACTCGAGTTTCAACTTCTTAGTTTTAGAACTCGAGTTCTGGGTCATCAAAACTCGAGTTTTGAAGTTATCAGAACTCGAGTTTCGGCTCCTTTGTTATCTGTCCGCTCGACATATGTTTGGTATTTTGGTCATATCTCTCAAACCATAATTCTGATTGATGTGAAACCAATTTCATATGCAACTAGACACAAATTGCGGTTCATAGACACCAACACCAGCATCAAATCATTTCATATGAAGGAGATATAATTTTCGAAAGTTGGAGGTCGAATTGAACTCTTTATCAGTAACCTTTGCTTATTGTATCTACCATAACTTTCTTTATATAACAGGTTTTGGACTGATTCTTGTCTTCTGTGAAAGTATACTTACAGTGCTTTCAATTGATATATTATTTACAAGGTTTGGAGTTGAATTGAGAGAGTTATGACCGTTGTACGTTGAGTCAGGTGCTGAAAGCTGAACTGTGACATGTGCAAGTTCAAAGCATGAAGTAAAACTCGAGTCCTGCATTTACAATACTCGAGTTTTGTGATCTGAATTGAATTTTCTCACAAACGTTTCAGTAAAACTCGAGTCATAGCTTGGGAAAACTTGAGTTGTATTGCATAGTTCATAGAACTCGAGTTCTATATTTCCCAAACTCGAGTCTCGGGCTTTTGAACTTCATCTCTGAAAATTGCTTTTATAAAACTCGAGTTTCAAATTTTCAAAAACTCAAGTTCCACAACTACTTCACAAAACTTGAATTGAAAACTGGAAGTTTTGACTTAGAGTTTTAGAGAACTCGAGTCCTGATGTTTTCCAAACTTGAGTTTAATGCCTTGCGAAATTTTCTCAGTTTAAAAACTTGATGTTCAAACTCGAGTCTTCACTGGAAGTTTTCCAAAACTCGAGTTCCTGATTTTCCAAACTCGAGTCTCGAGGATCTTTTCAACTGAACAGTTTGTCACTTGTTTTAGAACTCGAGTCCTCATTTTTCAGAACTGTAAGTTTTACTATATGACTTTCAAACTCAATATTATAGAACTCGAGTTGTGAAATGTTGAAAACTCGAGTTGCATTTTTCTCTGACATGGCTTCTAACACAGCTACGGCTATCGTCTACAGAAGCTTTCCATTTTCGTGTTTAGACATTTTTAATTTCACCTGATCTCATAAATGCATTTTAGTTTACCTATTAAACAGGTATGTGCTTAACTATGTCTCCAGCACTCAGCATTAATGGTCATCAGTACAGTCTTCACCATCGACAAATGAGATGCGCATTAATGGTAGAACCAAGAAAGCGAAATCTGTTAGTAACGGATACATGTCTTTCTCTCCAACGGACATATTCTGGCAACATCTATAAATAAGATGAAGCAACCAACTAAAGAGGAGTTGAGGAAAGACAAAGATGATAGAGTCACTGAACACAAAATGGAGCACAACTTTAGGACTCTGATATCTTCTTCTCCGAGAGTTTCAATGTTTATTTATTCACTCTTTGAGAGAGTAGTTTATTGATTCATCCAAACTCAATGTATTTATGTGAGAAAATCAATATTAGGATCTTGAGATTGTTAGTTTGAGTTTGAGTTGAGAAAACAGAGCATGAGAGTCTCTGTCATAGTGAAGCTTATGAAGGAGTGTGATTCTCGGTGTAACCTTACATGTGGTAAGGGGGAGTGATTGTAAAGGTTTCTCAAGTACCTGCGTTGCAAACTTGAGTGGGTTTCATAAATACCTGGAAAAGTTTATGGGATTCTCAAGTACCCACCGTGACAAACTTGAAATGGGTTTCACAAGTGTCTGTGATGACATTGTGATTGTAATGGTTTTTCAAGTACCTGGTTAAACGTGGAAGGTATAGTGGATTGAAAATTTCAGAGGTGCTCTGGGGACTGGATGTAGATCAGAGAGGGCCGAACCAGGATAAATTGTCGTGTGCTTATCTTTCTTTTATCGTCATTATCGTATATTGTTTTTCACGAATACAATCTATTTTCATACTCCAGTTTTTTGATTAACTCGTGGTTTGAATTTTGTGATCAACTGATTTGAGTGTTTTGACAAATTGAGATTTGAGAAGAAAATTTTTTGAGACACCCAATTCACTCCCCTCTTGGGTGACAGCCAGTCTAACAAATG
The DNA here is from genome assembly GCA_025593235.1 of Vachellia pachyceras. NCBI lineage: Eukaryota > Viridiplantae > Streptophyta > Magnoliopsida > Fabales > Fabaceae > Vachellia > Vachellia pachyceras. The sequence continues at coordinate 13,445 of JANTPZ010149356.1, forward strand.
TATGCTAGTTTTAATATTTAATTCATTTGATAAATTAAATAACTAACATTGATTTAATTTATAAAGATAAATTAAATTCATTGGCTCATTATTTGGATTAATTAAATGGAAATGATTTGATCAAATCAGATTAATTCAAATTAAAATTGCAAAATTCGAATTTCATGTTTTGAATTTCAAGATCAATGAAGATTAATCTTGAATATCTTTTTAAATTCAAATTTCAAGATTAATAAATATTAATCTTGAATATCTTTTGGAATTCGAATTTCAATATTAATTAAGATTAATATTGAATATTTTTAAGATTAATAAAAGATTGATCTTGAATATCTTTATATCTTTATCAAATTCAAATTTTTAAGATTAATAAAAGATTAATCTTGAATTATGATGCACTCTATGAGTTTTATAAATATGAGGACTCATGAGCAATAGAAGCTAGAAATTCGAATTTGGTTGCGAGCGACAGAAACCCTAACGAGATAGAATGAAACCAAAGGCATTAGCACGCTGTCGTCTTTGGGTACTGTTCATATGGATACCAGTAGAGGGAGACGATCAAATAAGGTCGGCTCCTAGAGATCAGATTTCTAAGAATCATGAAAAGATTATTGCTTGCTGTGAATTCAAGAATTGCAGTAATAAGGTACTATCCTAACTACTTTGTCTTATTACCTTTGATAGATCCAAAAGAGGGATTAGAAATTTTTTTGAAATTTGTTTCTTCCACTGCGTTTGTGTGTTCTAATCCCATCAGAAGATACTTTCCCAACCTGCTTTATGGTTTACAAGGTAAGTACATGAGGAGAGTTTTAACTCGATTTACATTAACGTGATTTCCTAGTGCTAAAAAAACAAGCCTATAATGGCTCGTGAGCTTAAGGTGCGTAAGGATTAAATGTTTGGGTCTTGAAAAAAAGTTCTTTTTTAAGGTAACCGTAATGTCAGAAATAATAGGAAGGATATAGTTGGTGAGACCTACTCCAGTGACAAAGGAGGCAATCATGTTCATTTGCTGGCTACCTCAAACAAAATATTGGATCATCAGGATTAAAACCTGCATGGAGATACTGTGTAGTAGCTAGCCTCTGATAAATCAATGATAACCCCAAAAAGAAAACCCAAGAAGAATGGCATCTCCAAGTCAGTATTACCTAATGAAAAGACACAGTCAACGGATAGGCCTCTACACATAAGAAGAACCCCAATGGCAACATTTTTTATTCTCATGCCTATAAAGAAACTTGCCTCTCTATGTCATTAAATGCGAGCAAGCATACGATAATTTCCTTAACTGAGGCATGAACAACACTTGGGCTACTAGAGGGCTGCTTCAACACCAATAATAAGCCACTTCATCCAAAACCCAATTCCTTTAATAACTCGTACATGGAGCATATCGTACATAAACCTCCTGATAGAAGTCCATATAAGGGAGGATTCAAGACTCACCCCAATATCAAGATCAAAAACTCCAAGCCCAGGTTCAAGGATACAATGGCTATCCCATTAGAAGAAATAGCAAAGGCTATAGTTGAGGCACATAACGCATCTATTAATTTTGATAAGGACATGTCTTATGATAAAGCTCATGATTGTACTTTTGATTATGACACTAACTTCAAATGCTCTGAGATGGAGCATTAAATCATCTACTATACATGAATATATCATTCATTATGTGGAAATGCCAACGGGTAGCTTTAAGTCATTTTCATCTTGCTCTAAAATCCCTTTTACAAGGATATAAACCAAATTTCATTGTGTTGGTAGAAATAGAAGTGTCAGGCTTACGAGCTTATAAGATCATCCAGAAAATCAACTATCCTAAATCAACAGGGTTGAAGCATCCGAATTTTTTGCGGGAATTTGGATACTTTGGGAGAATCATGTTGTAGTTCATGTTCTCGCTACCCATAAACAATTTTTACACACATTGGTCTGACGGCTAATGAGTCTAGAGTCCTTTCTTTTTGCAGCCATTTATGGTAGCCCTCACCCATCTCTTAGACAGTGGCTTTAGCAACATAAGCAAGTGGTCAACCCAAATAAGCATTGAATACTTAGAGGAGATTTCAATGCAACGATGACAGTTGGAGAAATGTAAGGGGGTTACAACGAAGAAATCATGACTGCAATTCATTCAAGGCCTTTGTTCACAAATCAGGACTCCTAGATATAGGCTTCTCTAGGCCAAAATATACCTGGAAATGGGGGGACTTGGTGTTGTGATTGGATCAAGCTTTATGTAATAATCAATGGTTATTGGATAAGCCTAATATAACAGTAATGCACTGCCCAAAATTCTGAGTGACCACAAACCTATTTTAATAAAATAGGAAGAGAACAAAAGGAAGCATACCCTTTTCTTTTTCTTTTTTTTTTGCCACAGCATAACCCTTTTCACTCCTTGCCATCTTGGATCCTACATCTTGGCTTCAAGAATTGTTACTCAAACTTGGCATAGAGATAAGAATCTTGTAGATAACATATCCCTATTTGCAATAGAAGCCCAAACTTTGAACAAGGAGGTGTTTGGGAAGATTGGTCGTAATAGAAGCAAGTTACAAGAGCGTATCAATGATATACAATGAAAACTAGAACAAATTCCATTTTCAATCCACCTTATAGAATATGAAAAATCCCTCCTTGTTGAGTACGGGAACATTTGTCTCCAAGAAGAGATCTTATGGCTACAGAAATCTCATAGTCAATAGATAAAGGATTGAGGTTGGAATACAAAGTACTACCATATAAAAGAATTAGAAAGGAAGAGACGAAACAATATAATGCTCCTAAAAATGATAGTGGCTTATGGGAATCAGATCATGAGAAGTTGTGCAACAAACTTCAACAGACAAGTATAATATACAGGTTTGTTTCCTCAAATCCCTGAAAATCGCCTTTATCGTATGTTTGGCAATAATTTTATAAAATACTATAAAATTCACTTTATTTTTCTATGCCCTAAACTCAATTGATTAAGGTCTCCTGATACCTCAAATAATTATTTTCGGCCATTAAATCTTCAAAATTCTCTAAATAAAATTTTAGGCCAATTTTCAACAATATATCGAATCTCTGTTAATCAGTGAGTTCTGCTCTATCTTTTGGGCATCTGTGACTTTTTCTGATATTTTGGTCAACGGTTGACTTTTTGACTTTGACTTTGTCAAATGACCAAAATGCCCTTACACTATCTAACTTTTCGCAATTCCCATTTTACCCTTGACTTTTTCGCCCTTGATCTTTTCGTGTAATGACATCTGGGTCCTTCCCAGAAGGTCACCCATTCTTACACTACTCCAGGGTGAGCACGCTTAATTGCGGAATTCTCATAAAATTTCTTTCGCTGAGCCATATCTGACTTTGGGTTATCCAGCCTATCAGCATCAACTTTTTTTGCTCTTTCTATCTGTGGGGTCTAACTTGACTTTTGACTACTGGTTTAGCCCTTTTTATCCAGTGACCATATTGCCCTTGGTCTTTATACTTAATGACATTTATGTCCCTGGCTTACATTCTTAGTAATTTCAAAGCCTTAGGACTAAATTGACCAGGGTCTCTTTGGTCCATTGACATCATCTCTTTCTGTACTTTTATTTCTGGGGCTTAACTCATCTCATAACTATCGGTTTGGCCTTTATTTCAGTTTACAGAAAAGGGTGGATATTACAGTTTATGTCATGGAAATTTGCAGCGGTTTGTGGTGGCAGTGGTTGTGTCTACAGCGTTTTAGGTGGCTGTTTTTGCAGTGGTTTATGGGATTGTAGCGGTTTAAAACCTCCACAAATATTGATGGTTATTAAAAAAATTACATACCTGATTTATTTATTCATCTTCATCAGCTCTCACAAGGGGTAATTCTTCATCTCCTTCAGGAAAGAAGTTATGAAAAGTAGTATGTTGGAATGGCTCCACCTCATGTGTCAACTATTCATCGCTATCACCCATATCATAAATATCTCTAGGCTTAAGATAAATAACCATACTCCAATATTTATGTTTCTGATCTTCGACATAATAAACTTGTTGTACCTCTGATGCTAGAATACGACTCATCGTTTGGAGAGTCACATGTGTGAATGAGCCTTGAAAAATTCACAGATGTGATGCCCAACTCATCAATTGTTATTCCATGAGCAGTTGTCCTATTTGCCCAGGAAACTTGAATAGTGTGACGGTGAATTGACCCTGATAATTCAATTCGATGATGTCCACAAGTTTTCCATAGTAGGGGATACCTCCAAAACGCATGTCACGACATTAGAGATCGCATAACTTCTTATACCGAATGTCCCCAAAACCCTAGAATTTTGGATGAGAGAACCTTGATCGCGTGAAACTGTGCAGAACTTAAAGCCGTTGAAGTTGTATGCAGTAAACCTTCTTGCATACTGGAGCGAACTAATGGCAAGATTTATCAAATCAACTGGGTAGGGGTTGTTGTCATTAGGCATTCGACGTGCAAACCAACATGGGAATTCTCTATGCACCCTTCTATCAACCTTAACGGAAGTATGTGCCCTGATGCGCAGTTGTCTCTTGACATAACTTTTGAATTCTATATCATGATTAAACACATATTAAATGAGTTGGTAAACATGCGTTAAATTAATAACATAAATGGTTGGTACTAATACTCACTGAATGAAAGGATCAACTTGACTACAATTGATGAGGACATGTCGGTGTGCCTATAACATCTCATTAGGAGTGAGGTTGAAGTATTGATGTCCTCCAACTGGTCTTCCAACTAGAGTGAACAAACTGCTTGTCGATGTTGAGGGACCAACATCAGGGTAATCATCAACACAAGGATGACAGTTGAAAGATGTCTCGATGTCATAAAATGAGAAAGTGGAAGTGATTAGAGAAAGAAAGGAGAATTTAAACATTTTTTAGTTGGGAAGGCTTAAATTGGAATCTGGCAATGGTAACAATTTTGCAACAGTTCAAACCGTTGCAAAAATGCTACAAAAATGCATGATCGTTGACATTTGCAATGGTTCAAAACCGCTACTCAAAACGCTGCTAAATGGACGACCGTTAGACATTGTAGCGGTTTCAAACCGCTGCTAAAATGGAGAATTTTTTTTTGAATTCTATGTTTACAGCGGTTACAGAACCGCTGCTAAAAGAGAGGAAAATTATTTTAATTTCAAATTTGCAGCGATTTGTAACCGTTGCGAATACAAAAAAAACCGCTACTAAATTTTTCACATTCAATTAAATGAAATAAAACTCATAACATAATTGAAAAATTTAAATTGCTTTAACTTTAATTTTAAAAATTATTTGTTAGCTAAATTAAATTTTTAATTTCATTAATAAAATTTAAATTTTTGTAACTTTAATTTTTCAAATTATTTGTTAGTTAAATAAATATAATTGAATTAAATTTTTAAATTTATTTAATAATAATTATTTTGATTATAATTTATATTATTCATTTTATTTGAATTAATAATGATATTTAAAATCTCAAATAAAAAAGTTCGAGAGAAAGACAATTATTAAATAAATAAAAATGTATGCCAAAATACAAAACTAAATAAGTAGTACAAATCAACCATCCGCAGGAGGGCTGGGGATCCTAGGGATGGGCGGGGGGATGCTAGGGATTCGCCGGGGGGGTTGGGGCAGGGGCTGTGGAGGACCTTGGGTTGGGGGCCCATGGCTAGTAGCGGAGGCAGCCTAGGTGGAGCAACGCCAGGGAAGGTAGCTTGGAATGCCATCTGCAGTATGACATTCGTAGCATGCTTTCACATCTCCATCTGGGATTGTATCTCAGTTCGCATCACAGGTCTCTGCCTCCTGCACCCGGGAATCGAGCTGTTGCTGCAACTGCGTTTGCACCTCAGCCTTCACGGACTCTCTATCCACATCTGAATCGCTGTGTCATCGAGGTCCAGATGTGGTCGCCTGGGACGCAACAGCAGAGTAGGAACTCCCAGCCTCGTACCCTCTGCCTCCAAAGATAATGGTTCGGGTCACCCTAAACCCGAACCCTGAGAGTCGACCGGGGTGCCTATCACGCACCTCTATGGCAGCCCTCAGAGAGGCAGTGGGGTCTAATACTGGCCCCTGAGACTCCCTCAACTTAGCATCTGTACGCCGAATATGCCCCTGTACTCAAAAAATAATTAACTCAAAATTATTAAAATTAAAAATTACTAATTTAAAAATTAATTATGAAATTTTCTATACTTACAATGATCTCCTCGGTCTCCTGCGACAAGGGAGATCCATCTGTGTGTCTGCGGGTGGCCCCAAACATCTCTCGTAAGTCACCCTCCATCCCTTTCTCTGTGCCGCCTCATCCAACTCCGAGTATACGAAGGAGAACGGCTTCAATCAAGCCGTATGGTGGATCGTCTGCTGGGATCGGCTCTGCATAGCCCTATTTGACACGGCATGATGCTCTTGTGACCTCCTGAACCGGATAAACCTGGCCCAGTCAACTGCGTTGACTGCGTCTGGGACATCTGCCTCCATCTCCCGGACTGTCCTCGTCCCGTCCCCCTCCTTCTATGGTACAGGTGATTCCGTCTATTCTTCCACCCTTCCCCATCTTCGAGATGACAAAGTTCCTATGCACATCTCGCACAACAAATTTGCCCTTCAACAAATTTCAAAATAAAAGTTAGTAAACTAATTATTAATCAATATTTAAAGCGTTGTAATAATAATAATTACAAATTTAAAGAATTATTTATTTATCAATAATAATAATAATTTATATCATACCTTTACTTTATCCTAGACAATGTTCTTCAGGCTCTGGTGGACCCTCTTTCATGTCTCAGCGCTGATGTCGAACTGAAGGAAGTTCCCTCCCTGCTCAGTCTAGTAGCGGTTGAAGCGCTGACCGCCCTTCCTCGTGGCTGCCGGGTGATGTCATCCCACTGCACGATGACTCTCTACCCACTGGGGAGTTTGTGTACATCCTTCAGTGTTAGCTTCCTCGACACCGTTGCCCCTGTCGCATCTGAAAATTCAATCATACATTAATTTAATAAAATATTTAATTATTAATAAACTAATAAAATTAATGATTTAGGAGCAGTTTGTCTAAGCTGCTGCTAAATTGGAGACTCTTCATTTTTTGCAGCTGTTATTTTAAAAAAATCGCTACAAAATGCGTTGCAATTTAGTAGCAGTTCATTAAACCGCTATAAATGTCGGTATAGCTGACAACCCTTCGTTTCTGCAACGATTGACCTTTAATAAAACCGCTGCAAAGTGACAGACAAACCGCTACAAATTTGGCGCGTCCTTTCCACCATTTTTTGTAGCAGTTTTCAACCACTACTAAGTTCATTGCTGGATTGTCGTCACAAATTTGTAGCACTTTGACCTAAAACCGCTACAAATCTTAAGATTTAGTCGCAGATTTTGGAATTGCTACTAATTTACAATTGCTAAATACTCTCTTTTTTTGGTAGAGATTCCATGGTAGTGTCTTATAACCATGAAATATTTTTTGCAATACTTCATGGTTCATTTTTAAAAACAATAAAAACATTTGAATAACATGAAAGCTTGCTTCAAAAAATATATAATGCTCAATACGTCATCCTTCATACTACAAATTTCTTCCTTTTTAACCATGGTAGTGTTTTGTATTTGTGTGTGTGTGGGTAGATATGAAGAAGCACTTTTGGCTTTCAAAAGCATAGTTTGGAGAAAGAGATGTGATAAATCCATATTTTGTATGAAGAAATTTCACTTAATATTGACCTCTTGGTATGTTATTTGAGCTTAAATGAGTCAATTAGAGGTTATTTGTGTTAATAAGAGATTAAAGGAATTAATGCTAAGTTTGAGATATTTTATCATTTCTTGAATCATTATTTCAAATGCACAATATTATATCATGTTTGTGTTGATATGTAGGACATTGGGGAGTTAATGCTGAAGGATCAAAGCTTCATGATGTTCTCTGTGCCACATGCTTCAACCAATAAACATCTTGGCTGAAGCCAACGAAGTCCTGACGCTCTATGTGCTACATGTTTCAGCCAACAGGTTTCTTGGTTGAAGCCAATGTCCGTACAGCTGCAGTAAATCCCACGTGTGTAACTGATTGAACTGTTAAAAACCCAACAGAATCAGTTAGGATTGAACCGAAAAATGAACAGCTGAAATTAGTCAGAAGCGAACGAAGCATCCTTTTATCCAGGGCAGAAGAGTCATCCTTTTATCCAAAGAGCTTCACCCTTTGATCCAGGGGGCATTCATCTCCTGGCGACAGCTAATCAAGCTGCATAGATCTTTCACCAGCTTCCTCTCCATCTATCCAGATTCACTAAGGAATGTTGAGAGGAAGAACATCTTGCATTTGAACACCTGAGCTCTGCTACTGTGAGAGGTGATTGTCTCTCCATCTCAGCGTCACCATCCCTCAGCTCTGCCTCTTCCAATATGGGATTCCCCCACAGATCTATCACCAAGCTACAGAGATTTCTAGCAGACTCCTTCCATCTATCCAGAGCACACGTTTGAGGAAGAACACTATGCATTTTGGATATTCAAGCTCTACTATTGTGAGAGGCGATCGTTTCTCTCCATTTCCTCATCGTTGTCTCTGATCTCAGTCCATCACTAGCTTCTACTTTGTCTCTCACCCTTCTGTTCCTCAACTGCTCCATTACTGTTCATCTCTTGCTGTCTATCAGACTCATGAATTGAACAAGACTCCGCTGTTCTGAGCAACACGACTTCGGCAACGAGGAGAGCCACTATTCCCCATATTTTCCAGACTTGAATCTAGCAGTAGATCTTTGCTACGATCTCTTCCACTCTCCATCTAGATTGCTCGTCCTACCACTTCTTTTGGCACCCACTCACTCACATCATAATCTCACTACTACAAAAGTTACTTTTTACGCCCTATTTTTAACCCAATAGGCGCCCTTTCTCGGGGGGCGTAAATGTGAGGGCAATAGAAACTTAGGGCCTACGGCGCCATAATTCAGGTGAGGCACCGTAGGTCTTTCCTACAGCGGCCTATATAGAGTATAGGGCGCCGTATGTTCTTTTTTTACAAAAAAACAATTTCTATTCTGTTTTATTAACCCCACCTGATTCAACAACTTACAGTTACATTTTATACACCAGATCAATTACAGACATAATAAACTCCTAGCATGGTTAGACGTGTATATCTACCTAAGCCAAGTCCTTGTTGCATCGAAACACAGAAGTCATTGTTATTTACTGTGTGTGGCAGAGTAACACAATTTATATATCTAATTCAGCCTATACAAGTCGACATGAAGAGTTGAAACTATATATAATCACCTTGAAGTAATAAGCATTATCTACAAATTAAGAAGGCGTTTGGCCAACAAATCTCGTATCAAATCAATGTCATCAGCCATGTAAGCATCGTTATTATCAAAAACCTACAAATTGAAAAACAATTATTAGAACAATGCTAATTCATCAAAGTAAACAATTAACTCATCAATATTTGATAGATTACATATTACCTCTTCCAAATCTCTAGTCAATCCGCTCTGAATGATACTATACATTTAACTGATAACATAATACCCGCACTCAGTATTACCTGATTGTCGAGGGCATTAAAGATAAAAAACATATTGTCAAAAAGTATAAAGGGATAAAACGACTTTCAATGAAAGAACTTAAAGTCAAAGTACTTACTTTTGGATAAAACCACTGTGTGTTGTTATTTCTACCGTCACGTTTACCGCTCATTATTCGGTATGTCTTGAGTGCGCTGCGATTGAATTGACAATAGTTATATATGAAAAAAACATGTTTAAACATCATTAAAAGTAATAATTTAGAAATACAAAAACTTACATATCAAAAACGTATTTTTGCTCTTTCCCTGCCTTTTTGTCAGGCAAAGAATCAAACCAATACACAATATTCAGAAGGGGGCAGACAACACAGAGACTCCAATGATGACTACAACAGCACATATACATGAAAATGAAGTTAGCAAAACAAGTTAATTATTACCAA
>JANTPZ010149359.1:7977-29735 GCA_025593235.1 Vachellia pachyceras
AATCTCAGAGGTGCTCTAGGGACTGGATGTAGGTCAGAGAGGGCCGAACCAGGATAAATCGTTGTGTGCTTTCTATTCTTTCATCTTCATTAACCTGTATTATTTTCCAAGCATGCAATCTGTCTTCAACATCTAAGGTTTTGATAAACTTGATTTGAATGTTTTGATAAATTAAGTTTTGAACGAAAATTTTGTAAACACCCAATTCACCCCCCTCTTGGGTGCAGCCATCCTAACAAATTATTCATCCATAAACCCACTTTTATATTATTTGGCTTAGGGTTTAATAAATGGATCGTACTTGGATGAATGCGCTAAGAACTAGTGATGAATATGAGAATGGTGTGGAAGAGTTTATTAAATTTGCTAAAAGAAATGCGACTAGCAAAAATGGGATATATTTATGTCCCTGTGTCAAGTTTATGAATGGGATTCGGCAAAATATTGATGACATAAGGGATCACCTAATTTGTGAGGGAATAAGTCTCCAGTACACAAAGTGGATATGGCATGGGGAAAAACTAAGTGCATATACAGCCCACGAAACAGATTCTGTGGGTGCAGTAGATGAAGATAGAATGGAAAGAATGATTCATGATGTTGAGGTAGAATCTTTTGCCCAAGCGCCTGTATATGAAAGCATGCGGAATGATGCAGAGACATCTTTGTACCGTGGAATTAAACATACACGCTTAACGGGTACATTGCATTTGATGAACTTGAAGGCATCTTGTGGGTGGACTGATAGTAGTTTCACATCGTTGCTGTAGTTGTTGGGTAATATGCTTCCAGAGAACAATGTTCTTCTAAAACGTATGTATGAGCCATGAAAATCTTATCTACGATGGGGATGGAGTACAAGAAGATACATGCGTGTCCTAATGACTGTATACTATACAGAAATGGGTATAAAGATCTTAGTGAGTGTCCGAAATGTAAAACTGCACGATATAAAGTGAGGAAAGGTGGTGACTGTGGTGATAAACTAGCTAAAAGGCAACCTTTGAAGGTACTGTGGTATCTTCCAATAGTACAACAGTTTAAGCGTTTGTTTGCCAATACATCAAAAGCACAGAATCTGAGATTGCATTGTGATGAGAGAATATCTGATGGAAGGTATCTACAACACCAGGCTGACTTTCCACAATGGAAGAAAATTGACGAAATGTTTCCGCAATTCGATAGTGAGCTAAGAAACCTTCGGCTCAGGCTTTGTTCAGATGGGATCAATCCGTTTGGGACACTCAGTAGTACTCTCTACCTGGATGAGCCAATACGTGACGTTGCCCATGCTTATTCTACAGGCAAGCTACTACGCACCATTCTTTGCCAATTCCAGATAGCTTGTTTCCGTATCGGTGATAGGTATTGAAGATGGTGAGGAAGGCTTCAATGTCCCAGTCCCTGATCAAGAGGTGCTCCATTTAGGCCAATCTAAGGGTTGCTTCATTTTTTGGCCGAAAAATCTCATTTCTACACCTACAATACCTCACGAGGTAGTAGCCACCTTATGATCTTACTTAATTTTTTTCGGCATTATATTTATTATCTGTATTCTCTACTTTACTAGGACCTGGAAGAAGCTGCAAAATTCCCATCCTTGTCACGGCTGCGGCAGCTACAAAAAAAATTTACACCCGTGACCATACAGATGGTTGATGGAATTGTTGGTCGTGGTGTAACGTATGAATTCATTATCGACAAGGATAATGTGAAACAATTCCTATCTCTGGATACCTCGATATATCATGGATTCAATATGCAATCTTGTAAGTTTTTTATATTCCTATATTCAATTGATGATGCCATTTTTTTAGGTTTTATGTAATTTAATATTTCCTTTGTTATTGAACTCTTTAATAGGACCTTGCACAATATTTGCGTTGACTTTTCTAAAGATTATTTGTATGGATTTTTATGTCCTGCGAATACAACGAAGAGTTACAATTCTGTAGAAAATCGGGTGCATTACATTGGGAGCACAATACGAGCAGACGTTAATCCAAAGATGTGTTACCTAGCGCCAATAATTGAAAGGTATGAAATTATATTAATCCCTTTAACACATTTAGCATAATTGGTAATAATTAACTTGTTTTGCTAACTTCATTTTTATGTATATGTACTGTTGTAGTCATCATTGAAGTCTTTGTGTTGTCTGCCCCGTTGTGAATACTGTGTATTAGTTTGATCCGTTGCCTGGCAGAAAGGCAGGGAAAGAGCAAAAATACGTTTTTGATACGTAAGATTTTGTATTTCTAAATTATTGCTTTTAATAATGTTTAGAAATATTTTTTCATATGTAACTACTGTCAATTCAATCGCAGCGTACTCAAGATATATCGAATAATGGGCGGTAAACGTGAAGGTATAAATAAAAATACACAATGGTGTTATCCAAAAGTAAGTACTTTGACTTTAAGTTCTTTCATTGAATGTCGTTTTATCCCTTTATACTTTTTGACAATTTTTTTTATCTTTAGTGCCCTCGACAATTAGGCAATACTGAGTGCGGGTATTATATCGTCAGTTACATGTATAATATTATTCAAAGCGGATTGACTAGAGATCTAGAAGAGGTATTACGTAATTTATCAAATATTGATGAGTTAATAGTTTAGTTTGATAAATTTAGGTTTGTTTTAATAATTGTTTTTAAATTTGTAGATTTTTGATAATGATGATCCTTACATGGATGGTGACATTAATTTGATACGGGATTTGATGGCCAAACGTCTTATTGATTTGTAGATCATGCTTATTTCTTCAAGGTGAATATATATAGTTTCAACCATTCATGTCGACTTGTATAGGGTTAATTAGATTGATGAATTGTGTTACTCTGCAACAAATGTACAATGATATTTGCTTAGTAAATGACAATGGTGACTTTTGTGTTTCGCTGCAATAAGGACTTAGCTTTCGAAGATATATACGTCTAACTCTTGAGGAATTTTAATTTGTATTTCTCCGCCACAATGACTTTTGATTAGAACCCTGATATTTGTTTATTTTGTCTGGACTTGATTTGGTGTATAAAATGTAACTGTAAGTTGAATCAAGTGGGTTGATAAAATTGAAGAAATTTTTTTTTAAAAAAATAGTATATACGACGTCCTAGATAGTGCAATGGGCACCGTAGGTGAGAGCTACGGTGCCCTACATTGAAAAAAGGGCGCCGTAGGGTGCCGTAGCTCTAACCTACGGCACCTTCCAACAAAAAGGGCGTCTATTGGCTTAAAAATAGGGCGTAAAAGGTACCTTTTGTAGTTGTGCATCTTCCAATTAAAAAAGGATGCACAAATATAGTTGTAAATCAATATGCATTTTAAAAACCTTTGTCAAATCAATATGGATTATGAAAACTTTTTGCTCTATTATATTTGACATCATCAAAACTAATCATATCTGACATTCTCCCCCTTTTTGGGATGACAAATCCTTCATGAAAATATGTATGAATATAATGACAAATATGATGACACAACATATTTTCATGACTATTTCTCCCCCTATTTGTCATTAGCAAAAAGTTTGAAATATTTGTTAAAAAAATGAACTATGTTGCTCTTCCTTTGAATGCCAATTAAGTTCCAAATAATTGCAAATGTAGTTTCAAATAAAGGAAGGTTTTCAAGAAAACACATTTGAAATAGATTGCTGAGGTTTGAAATGGATTTGAAAGGAGGAGGATTTTGAAATTGACAAGAGCATTTTTAAAAATGGATAAATTTGCAAAAATCTCATGTACTCTTGATAGAAAGTAGAGATGTTAAAACATGCTTGAAATATAAAGAAGGAGTTTAGAAATGCTCATTTGATTTGCAAATTGATGATTAATCTTTGAAGTCGATTTCCATTCTCTCTTGTTGTTTCCACCATGCTTGCGCTATCTATATCATTTTCAAGATTCTTCCATCGAGTTGAGCTTTCTTCCATATTGGCATAGATGATGTTGCTTTGAAGAAAGTTCTCAATAAAGCTTGTGAGCAAGCATCAACAATATGAGTCCAATAAATAGCTTCCAATTCTCCTATCATAATGACAAACTCATTCTTGCAGGGAGATTGGTTAGCACAAATAAGTATGAGATATCCTTTCAATAAAAAAAAGGGTCAAAATAATGAGCATGAAAGGAAAATACAGCATCAAAACTAATATGACTTTCTGTAAATATGAGAGATGAGCTTTTGAAATGAAAAACACAAGTGAAAGTGAAGCTCCCCCTTAATGAATGCATGGGTCTAAAAACATTGATAAGAAATAGAGTTGACTTTCCCAAATTTTCAAAATCTCTTGAGAGTTAAAACAATTTTTGGAACATTTGAGCAAAAGTCGAAAATGAGTTTTGTGATTTGGCAAACTAAAAGAAGTTTTGAGAAAACAAAACTTTTGATGATCAATTTGAAGACCAGGAGATCACTTGAGAGAAAATAAGTGTGCAACACCAGAAGAAATAAATGATCTTTGACCATAAAAACATTTTGCCTAATATCATTGGAAAGAAAAAGAGTGTTATTTAAGTGCAGGGAAAGAGAGTTGAATAGTATGGGTATTTCAAGAAGATCACGTGCCGTAATTTCCTTCTGCTCTATCTGATAATTCAGAGCACCAAGCAAAACATTAAATTCTGATATCCAGTGAGGTTAAGCACAATATGTCTTATGATCTTAATAATCAAATGATATGATATTTGAACAAGGAGCAAAGATCATAAGGCATTCACCCCAAATAATCTAAATTACTGCTTCATATTGGGTAATGATTAGATGATATAAAAATAATGTTTTGAAAAATTCAATGGCAATTTGTAAAAAGAGTTTTAACTAGAATGTGTGCCATTGATGATTTTTCATGCAATGCTTAGAGAAAAAGAACTTATGCTCTGTATGATTAAACTAATTTCAAAGAGAATAAGAATCATTTGAAAAACAAGTTTCCTCAACTCAAAGAGTTTATGCACACAAGTTTGTCATGAGAAAATAGACACGATAAAAAAAATTGATGATTCATGAATGTTTTCCAGGAATGATCATGTCATGTTTTTCAAAATCGCATATGTTCTTTCAAATCATAATGGATAGACAAAGTTGAGGTTTTAAAAGAATTTGAAACTTATTTTGCAAAAAATGTGAATTTATGCTGAAAAAGATGGAAGTCACCAATCAAAAATTGTACCAGCAATGCTTCACTTTAAAAATCTCTTGAAGATATCATGTTAAACATTGATTCATATGATGGAGAATTTTCCAGGAGCAAAAATCATATGGTTGATATATTAGCCAAATGACAACTTTGACAATTGCTCTCAGCAGAGTATTCAAGTCAAGATCTTGAGTAAAATACTCATATTGCTCACAAAAGATAATCAATCGTTAATGAATTTAAGCAATAAAATGAGTATAGGAATGTAAGAATATTTAAGCACATACTCAATATCCAAATGACTTGGGTTTACATAAATCATATAAGGTTCAAATGCATTGAACCCTTTTCTTAGAAGGTACATTGAGAGCCAATGGGAAAATCTAAATTGAAGAATTTGAAGCATTTTAACACATAAGATATGTTGACTTCCACGTTTGAAAATTTGATAGTTGAATCAAAACATGTTTATCTTTTGAAACATGTGTATTCAATGTAAAAACATAAATTGGAATTGTGCATTTGAAAATTTAAACAAGTAAAATGATTATGCACAATTTTCACTTTTTGAACCAATTAGCAATCCAAAGAATATTTTAAAAACATAAGAAATGGATTGCTATTGGAATGCAACAGGAATCATATATTCATTACCCAAATGAATTGATAATTTGAAATACAAGCTTGGGTAGAAATTATGTGTTACCATATATGCTTTTCCTTGTCATGACTTGCTTGATTTTGGTTGATCAAAGTTGATTTCCTTCCTTTGCAAATTCAGCACCAAAAGTCAAGCTTTATGTTCAACTTCAACAAGATGTATGTTTATTTCATAGCCTTGAGAAGTCTTTTCTCATCCTGCACAACCATATCAACTCTTTTCTTCCTCTGATGTTCAACTTCCCATGAGCCCATGCTATGTTAGCAACAATGACTCTAAAGCTGTCATATGATTAATCCATACAACTTTTGATCAAAGAGATAATTTAACTTGAAAAGTTAACTTATGCTTTCTAAAATATAAATCATAAGTTCTTTTAAAAGCATAAGGTTCTTTTGAAATCATGATAATGCACTATGAAATTGAGATTTTGAATGTATGAAATCTCATTTCTGAAGCATGAAAAATACATTATGCTCATGCTAAAAACAAGTTTCAAATATCAGAATGCTTCAGCTTTGGAGTACAATTACAATGACAAGATGAAGGTTTTTCCAAAAAGAACAAGTCATAATGACTTTGTCTTTGACCTAGAAATTATCTTCACTCATTGAATTTGATTTTGAAAGAATTCATGTAACAAAATGAGTACAAGAATTTATGAATGATGAAGCACAAATTCATGGGTCCAAATAACTGACGTGAAAGCACTTACAGGATATTCCACAGAATGATCAATGCATTAGCATACCCTGCTTTATTGCATTATGTTCATTCTAATTAATGGAATAGCTATCATATTAAAATGAAGATTTTAACCATTGAATTCTTTTTCAACTTAAGATTATCACTGTTAAAGACTCCTTTAAAGCATTTCTGGTTTTACAAAAATATTAACTTCCAATATAAATATTTGAAACCATTTGAATGCAATCAAGATATGAATACTTATCAAAATATGCGTATGCACTTTTGTAAATTAATATGAATTAAAATCTTTTGGTTAAGTGCAAATTATCTCTCAATTCATGTAGCAATCTAAAATATGTTAAAAACCAAGATTTGATTGCTAATGGGAAAATAACAGAGATCAAATACTAAACACAGCAATGGATAAAGATTTGATTCACCATATTTTCTGTTTCCCTAGTGCTGGCTTGAGATGCAAAAATCCATTCTTCTCTTGTCCAGCTTCCTCTTGGAGGATTAGCTTTTCTCACTGCATCTTCACTGTCTTCATTGCTTCTTATGATTAAGCAATGATGATCCAAGCATTCTCATTTATAGGTTCTGTGACTCTCCTTTGTCATACATGAGAAGCTTTTTGATTCTTTATCTTCTCAATACCTTAATGTCCATGACTAAAGCACTAGATGGACATTTTAGTACCCACATATAACTGGGTCCTTAAATGTTAGCATTGAATCTTACGAGCCCAAAAATATTTATTTCTCATAATAGAAATTTTCAAAATAGCACGGGTGAGAAATATAATGGGATTTACCACGAAACTTATAATGAACAGATTTGTAAGTACTGAGTTTATTAAAAGCAAGCGCACATGAATATTCTTTCCCAAAAGTTTTTCCAGACTTAAAACACTTGCTATAGCTTGAAAAACAAGTCTATGCAAGCTTATAAAATCCGTTTTGCTATATGCATCAGAAGAATAAAAATTGTTTACCAAAAGTGAATTTGGAGCTCCAGAGAATGATTCATCATATTTATCAAGGAATAGCTCTCCCTGGGAATCCTCTTTCTCATATACTCTGTTTTGTGCTATGGAATTTATTTGTAAGTTGTTTATCGTTCTTAACTTCCAATTGTTCATCATCTGAGGATATGCAACTTATAAACTTTGATGAACTGTCAAGAATTTTCACTTGAACACAATTGTTAGAGGTATAGAGAGAATCAAGAGTATCCCATATATCTTCATCACTGGAGTAAGATCTATTTTTCTCAAAATCATTTTGAGTCACAACATTATATCAATGCTCTGATGTTTAAACAAAAACAAATTTTAAGAATTGTGTTGGTAAAGTGGATGCAATCTCAATAATCAGCAGGGAAAGTTCTTCAAAATTAATTTTTTAGAGTGTAGTTCAAAACATGTTTTTCTTTCAATAACAGATGCAAAAGATTAGTTCAAAACAATTTTATGCAAGCTTCTGAGGGTGAAAACATTTTCAAAGCATGAACGAGAAGAATTGGAACTTTTTACCATCGGTGCATCTTGAGCTTTTGAGAGTGACTAATCATCTTCAACTGTAAGGCTTCTTCTTTGTAATCCATCTCTTCTGGTTCCTTTTGTGCTGACTGACTCATGGAAGAATTTTGTGTTTAATTCTGCTACTTTTACAGCTTCCAATTTGCTTCATCAACAATTGATGTATACAGCTTACGAATGTTAGCATTTTCAATTTTCTAGACATTTGTTAGAGGACAATCATGAGAATCCCAAATATCTTTAACACCAAAATCTTAACTTTAATAAAGATTATGAAATTGAAGTTTTATTGCTCAAGAGATCAAAGAAATCATTTTCTTTTCATCTTCTGTCCAATCCTTTCTCTGCTTTGTTTGAAAACCATTTTCGAAATAATTCTAAGTAAAACAAGTTCTAGCTTTCAGAAACTGACAAAATCTACATCTTTCAAAAACATATGATAGTTTATCAAAATCATTTGAAAACGAATACAACCCAATTTCAGCCACGGATCACTCTTTAGACGGTTAAGTCCTTTAAACAAGAGACCTTGCTCTGATACCAAATGTTAGGCTGGCTGTCACCCAAGAGGGGGTGAATTGGGTGTCGTAAAATTTTTCTTTCTGAAACTCAGTTGATCACAAAATTCAAATCACAAGTTAGTCAAAAAGATGGAGGTTGAAAACAGATTGCATTCGTGAAAAACAATATATGTTAATGAAGATGAAAGAATAGAAAGCACACAATAATTTATCCTGGTTTGGCCCTCTCTGACCTACATCCAGTCCCCAGAGCACATCTGAGATTTTCAATCCACTATACTATCCAAGTTTAACCAGGAACTTGGAAAACCATTACAATCACAATGTCATCCCAGACATTTGTGAATCTCATTTCAAGTTTGTCACGGTGGGTACTTGAAAAACCCCATAAATATTTCTAGGCATTTATGAACCCACTCAAGTTTGCACCGTAGGTACTTGAGAAACCTTTACAATCACTCCCCCTCACAAATTTCACAGAGATCAACATGCTCTGTTTTCTCAACTCAAACTCAACCCAACAATATCAAGATCCCAATCTTGAGTTTCTCAGAGAAATACAATGAGTTTGGATCAATCAATAAAATACTCTCTCAAAGAGTGGATATATAGACATTGAAGCTCTCGGAGAAGAAAGTATCAGAGCCCTGATGCTTGCTCTATTTTGTGTTCATCGACTCTGTCTTCTTTGTCTCACTCTCTTAAACTCTTCAGTTGGTTGCTCCCTCTTATTCATAAATATTGTCAGAATATGTCTGTTGGAGAGGAAGATATGTATCCGTTACTCACAGCTTTCGCTTTTGTTGTTCTATCATTAATGTGCATCTCATCTGTCGACGGTGAAAACTGCACTGATGACCGTTAATGCTGAGTGCCGAAGACATTCTTTGTTAGGCCCATACCTATTTAATAGGTAAACTAAAATGCATTTATGAGAGCAGGTAAGTTTTTAAAACATTGACATTAATAAGGAAAGATTTGGTGAAAAGTGAAGCTCAGTTGTCAGAAGTTGCTGTCAGATAAGGTTAGGACTCGAGTTCTTCCTCATGGGTTTACAGCAATCTGAAACATTATGTGATAAAAATTCAAGTTTTCAAAGTGCCTCACTCGAATTAATAAAACTTTAATCTGGAAACTCGAGTTTATAATAAAAGTTTTATAACGTAGTTTTAAAAACTTTTATTTAGAAACTTGAGTTCAGATTGCAAGTTATGAAATCATGTTGTAAAACTTGAGTTTTGAAAAGTGGGTAACTCGAGTCACTGAAACTTTAATGCTATAACTCAAGTTTATGTTGGAAGTTTTTGTAAACCAGTTATGCAACTCAAGTTATATGCTTCTGCAACTCGAGTTTTAGCACATAAGTTTCCTAGAAAATAGATTTTTAGGCATGCAACTCGAGTTCTAAAAAGGATATAACTCGAGTCATGACAACTTGAAGCTGGAAACTTGAGTTGTCCTTGAATGTTTTGTAAAACAGTTGTGAAACTCGAGTTGTGAGGTTTTGGAACTCAAGTTCTGATGCAACAAGGTCTTTCAAAGTGTTCGAAAAGCTAGAAACTAGTTTTACTTCATGACTTTAGCTTGCACATGTCAGGTCCACTTTTCAGCACATGGCTCAACTTGCAACGCCCATAGCTCTCTCAATTCAACTCCAAATCATGCAAATAATATATAAATGGAAAGCCCTACATGTCTACTTTCATATTCCTACATTTCTACTTTCATAATAAACAAGAATCAGTCCAAAATCTGTTATATAAAGAAAGTTATGGTAGATACAATAAGCAAAGGTAAGTGATAAGACGTTAAATTCGACCATCAACTTTCAAAAATTATATCTCCTTCATATGAAATTATTTAATAATGGTTTTGGTGTCTATAAACCGCATTATGAGTCTAGTTTCATACACAATTGGTTTCACATCAATCGGAGTTGTATTTTGGGAGATATGAGCAAAATACCAGACATCAATCGAGCTGACAGAAAACAGATGTGCTGAAACTCAAGTTTTGTATCCCTGGAACTTGAGTTGACACAACTTGAAGATGGAAACTCTTTTCACTGAGAGTTTTTGAAAACTTGAGTTCTGCAATATTGAAACTCGAGTTCTGAATCTGAGAAGCTGAAACTCGAGTTTTTGGTGACCCAGGACTCAAGTTTTGACACTTTACATCACGTTTAGCTTCAGGAAGCTCCAGAAACTTATCAAACTCGATTTTTATCTTCAAGAAATGATTTTGAGCATCCACATGAAGTTTAGATGATTGTTAACTCAATGTATGATGATGAAACATCTATTTAGAAAACATTTTAACATTCAAATTGAGTTGTTTAACCACATCATCTTCCACTTAAAAAAGGATGCACAAATATAGTTGTAAATCAATATGCATTTTAAAAACCTTTGTCAAATCAATATGGATTATGAAAACTTTTTTCTCTATTATATTTGACATCATCAAAACTAATCATATCTGACAAATTCCACCCCCAATTCCACCATACCAAACATAGGAATGAATTGCATTTCCAATTCCACCTCACAATTTCACCATACCAAACATGGCACAAGTGCATTTATCAATAGCCTTCGTTAGGTAACAAATAAAATTAATTAATCATATATCATCTCGCAAATTTATCTTGTTCATTTATAATCAAAACTAGCTATTTTTTACATTCTCCTTAGGGTCCGTTTGGTTGATGAATATGTTGGAATGGGATGGAATGGAAGAAAATAGAATAGAATGGAATGGAAAATTTTTTAAAGTGTGCTGTTTGGTTGGCACTGGAATGAAAAATAGGTTGATGGAAAAATTTTTGTTTGGTTGGATTAAAATTGTAGAAAAGAGGGTAGGAAAATTGTACCAAATGACCATATTGCCCTCAATGACAAATGTAAAGTGTTTTTTATAAGTATAAGTATTTATTAATAAAAATTTAAATTATTTAATATTTAATTATACATATTTATTAACCATATATATTTATTATTAATTATATATATTTATAAGATGCGGTGATATATCACCCCATCTTCACCCATTCGAATGGGTGAAGATGTGGTGATAGAATGGGCTGAAGATGTGGTGAAAATATATCACCACATCTTCTGTCGTCTTGTTTCGTCATCTGTGTCTTCCTCTGTCGTCTGCATTTTCTGCCGTCGTCTTCTGTCATCTTCGTCATCTTCTCCATTGTCTTCTACGATGACATCTACAGTTCATCTTCTCCGTTACAATTTATTTGTTCGTCTTCACCCTTTGTTCCTCTTTTCTCCGTCGCTGAAGATGAGCTGAGAATATATCACCACATTTGAGTGTATAATTGAATTTTGAAGGGACTCATTCGAATGAGACATAAGGCTTATTCGAATGACACCTTTCATCTTCACCATACCTTCAACACATTTGAATGCATATTGAAATTTTTAAACCTCTCATTCGAATGAGCCTTTTTCCCATTCGAATGACATCCTCTTCATAGTGAAGTATTTTCACCTCATCCTCAGCTCATTCGAATGGGCTGAAGATGAGGTGAAAAATGCTCATATTCTCCGACGCCGTTCTCCATTCTTCCTTCGTTTTTCACTCTTTGTTCTTCGATTCGAAGGTGCTCAAAGCTTAATTATATATGTATGCATCTCACAACAACCAAAATCTGTAGGTGGAAAATAGCGATTACACTCTGTTCCTCTTTTCTCTTCGTCTCCGACAGCTCCAGTTTTAAGTTTTTGCAATGGCATGTCAGGGTAAATATGTCTTTTACCGTCTTCCATTGCGCTAATGAATTTGCCTTCCCACCATTTTATGTGGGAAGAGAGGTTCCCACCTTCGCATGAAAATTGGGTGCTGCTGGAATCCATTTTCCATTTCCATTGTCGAACCAAACAGCCGCCGCTGCTGGAAAATCTTGATTTTCCTATTCCCACCTCTGATTTGCAATGAATCGAACGGGCCCTTAGACTTCCATTCCATGATGCAATTGGGATCATGTGTAGATTAAGATTTCTGGGCCTTCTGAGTACGCGGCAGTCCATAACTGGAACATATGGGAAGCATAATTATCCACATCCCGTTGTCACATCACTATCAATCAGCGCAAATTTGACCACACAAGGACCTATTGGGATTAGTAACAACACTTATTTCTCCATGCCAATACAAAATGCCCTTGTGGTTGGATTCCATGGAAGATCAGGAGGTTATATTGATGCAATTGGAGTCTTTGTGAAACCAGCACCGACCATCTAATATCTGATGTGTTATTATTATAAGAATTAATTATGGTCCATGTAAAATTAGTGTGAATGTAATAACGCTCATCCTGGCTAATAAGGAGATCGTGATTTTGTGCTTAAATGCTATAATATATGGGTAAGTATGTGCGTTATGGACCTTTATCTTTACCCTGTTGAATAATTTGTACTGCTGGAGTTGAAAAATAAAAAGCTTGTATGCTACTTTATGGTCCTATTATTATCTTGATGATTTAAAAATGCCTTTGATTTTTTAATTTTACATTAAATTTCAATTTATTATTTTGAGTTTATAAAGTTTGGTTTAGTCTTTTTATTTTAACAGTTGATTTCATTAACTTAAAAAAGCTGATTCAACAAATTTAATACTAACAGAACATGATTAAATTTTAATCCATTTCGGCTATTACCCTAGCTAATATGTGGCTCCGCCACTGCCCAAAACAATAATGACCCTTTGGTACACGGAAGAGATTTTGATGGAAGTTGAAGCAGAAAAGGAAGTAGAAATGAAATTGAAGTGGATTCTAAAATGTGTTTAGTATGACCATGGAACTATAATATAAATTTCAATTAAAATATTAATTTTAATATAAAAATATTAAATACCCTTAACAAAAAAAAAAACTCCTCCGTCCCTTTGTATTCATGGCCATCGCCTAACTCCATCACAAATCTCCATGGCAGAGGGAGAAGAAGATCCCTGTACCTCCGTCAGAGAGGGAGAAGATCCTAAACCGAAGACCTAGCGACACTAGTAGAAAATTTGTTTTTTTTTAGATTGCATAAGAAAGACTTTTTAAACCATACATAGATGCAATTTAAATTAAACCAGTTTAGAAAGTAGGTATTTCTTAGATATGCGGTTTAAAAACGAGACTTTTTAAACCACGTGTACTGACATGCGGTCTAAAAGATTACCTTTTAGACCGCATGCACAAAAATCCTAGATGAGAATATCCTAGGGCTTCGGTTCAGGGACAGCAACGACCATACCTTGAAGCTTCAGAGTGAGCACAACCTGGCATCTAAGACGAGAATGCTTGTTGAAACCCTAGACCTGGCGTTCCGTTTGAGCACATACTCCTCATAGTAGGATCGGGGAGGGAACTCCTTCAACCTCTCTTGAGCGATGTTGACCTCATACTCAACATAACAAGCTTTGATCTCTACAAGGCAATGAGACTCAGGATCTATGAGCCAGTGTTGACAAAGGCCTTAAGGAGGGTATGACCAGTGAGATCAACAACCTTGAGCTTCATGCAATAGGAGTCGATGGCGAATTACTTAACAATGCGGTCGGAGACCTTGTTAGAAGAGGAGGCAAATGAAACAGAAGATCTAGAAGTAGGGATTTCAAGAAGAAAGAAAGGGAAGGAAGACGATGGATTTGAGAGGAGAGCCTTTGGAGATTCAATGCGGCCATTATTGCAAAACTATAGGGATGCGGAGTGCTTTGAATTGAAAATTTTAAACCCGATGTGGTCTAAAAGACTGTTCTTTTTAAACCGCATCTTTTAGGTACGATCTAAAGGAGTTTCTTTTTGAACGGCACCTTTCACATGCGGTCTAAAAGAGTTTCTTTTTAAACCGCACCTTTCACATGCGATCAAAATGGTTTAAAATTTGTGCTCATATTTCCAAAAGTGCCACTGATCATATTTTTACCTTATCATATAAATATAGCCCAAAATAGATGGTCTAAACAAGTATTTTCTACAAGTGCAATCCTAGTACCTTTGTTGTAGGTCTCCATCGCAGAAAGAGAAGACGTGGCCATCGCAGATCTACCGATGATGTCAAGGGAAAGGAGAGAACATTGAGACAGTGGAGTGTGGAGGCCTTCATCACCATCAACAGATCGAAGACCTTTATTGTGGTCCACGCTTTAGCCACCGTAGATCTGGTGACGACATGGAGAAGACTTGACCATCATAGATTTGGCGACGACGTGGATGGAGAGGAGAGAAAGCTGAGATGGCGGAGTGTTAGAGGCCTTCATCGTCATCTCCAGATCGAAGATCATCTTCATTGTTGGAAAAGAAGAGGCTCATAACCGAGGTTTAGGAAAATGATGGGACTGGTTCAAAATGAAAAGGCTACAATGGTCTGAAAAAATTTGGTTCCATGGAGGAAGGCATTGAATTGGGTTCTGTGACACCTCCTATTTTCCCCCTCATTTTCTTATTATAGATCACTTAGGAATCACTCTTGAGCTTTGGATAATTCAATTTGGGCTTTCTATGTGAACTTAAACTTTAAAAATGGAAAAACGTGGTTACTGTTCACATGCTCTTTTTCCAGATTCTAGGCCCAACTTTGAAAAATCATAATTAATTCTAGAAACTCGAAACTGAGTGATTCTAATTTCTAAATTTTACTTACTAAGTAAAATAGGGGAAAAATATTCATTGGTTCCAATTCTTGCCCATTTGATACAGTCTATTCAAAAACCATATACTGTCCGAAATGATTCCTTCCAGTTTTCCAGATTTTACCTCAATCTTTGGAAAATCATATCTCTCAAAATACACATCCAAATTTCGTAAAATTTATATCATAAGCTTAGGATGTGTAGTTTCTGACTGGAAAATTTCAGCAAATTTGGACCTCGTTTGTTATTTTTAATTGTCGCTTGAAATAGATTTATTTTTCAGGGCCTTTGGAACCCTTCAACTTTGAAATCCAATTTTTTTTGCAAAAATTCCTCCAAGCCTTTTTTAGTTCATTACTTGCCTCTAATATGCATGATTATTCTCTTATCCTTCCTTGTTAGTTTAGTCCATTTTCATGCATATACCATTACCCATTCATATGGTTCTTTCTTGTGGATGTTTAGGGGTTACAATCACAACAAATATCAAGAGAGCATATCATCTTAAATATGTACACAACACCATACAAACAAAGGCA
The DNA here is from genome assembly GCA_025593235.1 of Vachellia pachyceras. Classification (NCBI taxonomy): domain Eukaryota; kingdom Viridiplantae; phylum Streptophyta; class Magnoliopsida; order Fabales; family Fabaceae; genus Vachellia; species Vachellia pachyceras. The sequence goes on from JANTPZ010149359.1 coordinate 23,710, forward strand.
ACCTCTTCATGCATCAAGGACCTTTTCCTTACCCTTGCTAGAACTTGCACCTACATGGTTAGTTGGGGGAGGATGAGATTTGAAAATCCCAATAGCAAAACCACATAATCATAACAAAGTGAATGTGCATACATGACTTTATGGCATGTGTATGAATAGATAAACATGTGACACATCAAACTTTACTTTAGCATGCATATGGCCATAGCACAAAAGTCACATTTCATACACAAATCATGAACTTTGCTCATCATAAAAGTTCATGTAACATTCATAAATCATTTTCTTAAACATGAAAGGAGATTAGTAGTTTTGCTACCTCAAGATCCTAGCTTTTCCTTTTTCACTTTATGGCTTTCTTGAATAACCTTTCCAATATGCTCTTGGAGGTCTCAAATCCCTAGCAATCATGGTATAATACTCATATAAACATACAACCACCAAGGTGCCATAAAATTTGTAAAAACACAATAAACCCCCTTTTGGTTTTCTAAGTGTCCTACAAGTTCAAGACTTGATTTTTATGGCCCTTTAAGCTTCTAAAATCCATCTCTTAGCTTTACCCTACACAAAACATCACTTTGAAGCCAATGGAACCATCAAAATGCTCAAAAACACATCATTTCTATTTCTTCTTTAGCTTGGATGAAAATAGCAAAAATAAGGAAAGGAAGGGTTTTCAACTTTGCTCATGAAACCATGTGTTTCCTTGCTTCAAAAACCCCTTTTCTTAACTTTGATCTACTTAAAAACATCCCCTCTTAGATCAATAAAAATTTGGACAGCACCTCCCCATAAACATGAGCTTCCATATTTTTTATAATAAATTAAAATCAACCAACAACAACCAACAATCTATCTTTTACCACTCAAAGAAGAGCTTGCAACCATATACCACTTTTAAAACCTTCTCCTTTCCATTTTTAACTCTTGAAGTCCTAGCCATCCTCTTCTAAAAGAGAGGCTCATCCAAGGAACAATACAAGAGAATGTAGTAGTGGTTGCAAGACTCAAGAAGAGAGGGATTTGGTTGCAAGAACACATTACCTTGTGTTTAGAAGCTTGATGCTCTTCTTTATTGCTTGAGAGAGGCTTGGATTCTAGAGAGAAGGAAGAGCAAATTTCAAATTGCAAGAAAGAGGGAGGGACGAAATTGTGAGGGGGAGAGAGAGAGGTTTGCTTGGTTTAATGTGGTCTCTTGTAATTTGTGTGATGGAAATTCAAACTTGGGGACCAAGTAGCTAAACACTTGATCCATATTGAGCCACATCACCTTGTCTCCTCCTAGCTAAAAAAGTAATTTTTCAGACCCCTAGGCATCAGATTTTGCTAGCTAGGCCCTTGCCCGGTCCAGTTGCATGATCCGGTGGCACGCATTTCCATAAAGTACCCTTTTTTACTTTTTTGGAGACTTTATCTTTCGTGTGGCGCCATTCCATAGGCCTCCTTGCCTAGGTGCCTTCATATCCTAGTCCATAGCATCTCTGGGCTTCCCTCGTAACTCGTCAAAATTCCTCGATTTGCGTGCAACACCGTAAAACGGGCTTTCGACGGCCAATTTGACTTAAGGACATGGAAAGATTCTATATTTTTCCCTGATTCTCAAGCTCTTTTCCGTTTCTGAAAATTCTTTCCGGATTTTCCGTAATTAATTTCCTACGAAAATACTTTTTCAGGCTTTTTGGGCACTGTTGTTTTTCGTACAGCAAAACTGCCTGCACCAGATATCGGGTAACAATTTTATTAATTACTTTATAACCCAACTAAACTTTTCTTAGTTCGGGTCTCCGGCATTTGAGGACTCCTGCTACCTCAAATAATTATTTCTCAGTCGTCCTTAGCTCCGAAATCTCTTAATTACGAAAATGCCACTACTTATCTTACTTTCCTCATAATTACCAAAATGCGACTACCTTTACTACTTTTTCCATAATTACCAAAATGCCATTACTTTTTCTACTCTTTCATAATTCCAACTTTACCCTTGGTCCAATTTTGACATTTTTTGTCAACTTTGACTTTTGAGTTGACTTTGACTTTTTGTTCAACTTTAACTTTTTGTTGTTTTTTGACCAAATTACCAAAATGTCCTTATTATTTGATGACATTTTATGCCCTAGGCCTTTTTATTCAAAATGACCGTTTTACCCTTGTCATTTGTGTCAAATGACCATTTTGCCCTTGGGTCATTCTTAGAATTCTCAAGACTAGAGACTTAGTCAAGTATGATCTGTCTTTCCTTTAGCCATTTTTCCTTTCTTTTTTTCTTATTTACGGAATTCAAATCATTTCGTAATTCATCGGTTTGGCCTTTAATTCTGTTCACGAAATATGGGATATTACAGGTTCCATCATTTTTTATGGAACTGGGTTCCACAAGAACTAGGTTCCCACATACCAAACGGACCTATTTTTAACTTCTCACCTCAATTCCAGTTCCAACATTCCATTTTTATGCTACCAAACACGGTATAAGACTGCTGTTTACCTCTTCTTTCTTCTTTTGTGCTTGGCGGGGTACGTGCAATTAAGTCTCCCTAAATTCTGATTTCCCAATATTTTTCTTAAACATTTAATTAGATAAGACTTAACCATTGTATTGAGAACTAAAGTTTGTCGAATTGAAGCAACATAAATAAGATCAAGCAATATCATAACAATAGCGTAGCATACTGGAGTTTTATTTTTAAAAACATTTCCACTTAAGTACCTAGTACAATTATTCAACAGGAAAGATAAAGGTACATAATACACATACAAAACACACCCACATATCATAGCTTTTAAGCATCATCATCATCATCATCATCATCATCATCATCATCATCATCATCATCATCGCCTTCTTACTGGCTCAGATGAGCCTTATTGGATTACACTAAGTTTTCATAGACCATAACTATTTCTTACAAACTAACACATCAGAAACTAGATGGCGGGCCTGGGTTTCACAATGATGCCAATTGCGTCGATATAACCTCCTGACCTTCCATGAAATCCAACCACAAGAGCATTTTGTATTGGCATGGAGAAAGAAGTGCCATTACTAATTCCAAAAGGTCCATGTGTGGTCAAATTCGTCTTGATAGACAGTGATGTGACAACAGGATCTGGATATTTATGCTTCACATAAGTTCCAGTTATGGACGTCACAGGGCCCATCGATCTTAATCTACACATGATCCCAATGGCATTATGTAATGGAAGTCGTTAGCTCAGAAAAAGATTATTAAAAAATAGCAACCTTGTATTATAAATGAAAAAGATAAATTTCAGAAATGATGCATGATTAATCAATTTTATGTGCTACCTAACGAAGGCCATTGACAAATGCACTTAAGATTTGTCAATGGCCTTGCGCCCTATAAATTACAAAAATAAAAATAATATGCAAGACTCACTGTTTGTTGGTTACTTTGTTCAGGTTCGTCACCGATCTTTTTGTTTGCCATCAGCGTCCTTAACAGCAATGCCGATAATACACTGATTATAGTAAATAGTTATCTCTTTTATCCAACTTGCCACCTTAAAACTAAAAGGCCTTTCAGTTCCAGCAGGACCACCCCAAGGCCCCAATGAAATGATTCCATCCTGCATATTAAAGAGCCTATAGTCATAGTTTGTACTCGTGCTAAGTGTAATGAGAATAGGTTAAATTGTAAATTTGTCTTGAAGAAAGTTTTCATGTAAAAGCAATGTTGTTTAAAAAAATTTTCTAGATTCAGTGTTGTTGAGAAAGTTTTAAAACATAGCAATATTACTTCATCCCGATAAAAAATAATTTTAACTGTCAACATTGTTAATATTAATATTAACAGGCAACATTCCTCACAAATAAAAACTTTTGGAGGAATTCTGCATTTTAGCCTAATATTATACATGACTTATATAATAATAGATGACTTGTATGCATAGACACACTCTCTGGTATGTTATAGTCAAATGAATTGATTACTTACTGGTTGAACATAAATACCCAAGGCGTCAAGAAAGTATCCAGATCTCCCATGGAACCCAACAACAACACCATTTGCTATTGGGATAGAGAATTGATTGCCAGTAATTCCTCCAAAAGGCCCATAAGTTTTGAGGTTTGTGGTGAACGTTAGGGACGTGATCACATTTAATCCGGCATAGCTTCCATAAGTTCCACTTATAGTTGTGATATACTCTGAAGGCCAATCAATTGTAGCCTAGAAAAAATGTATCAAAAAAAATTGTAGCCTAGAAAAAAGAATGAAAGGTAAGAATAATGACAATAACAATTGAGTAATCTATTAATTTATTATTTATTAATGAGTAGGTCACCGATTTCTCTTCGCCCAAGTCTTTCTTGTTCAAGCCACCATATGTCCCAGATATTTTGGCCGTTGACATCTCTGAAAGAAATAGAATTGATATTTTTACCATCTGCATTGATCACTATCTTAGTTATTCCACCGCTTGCCCTGAAACTCCAATGGTCACCACTTGGGCCTCCGCACGGTCCCAATGAAACGATTCCTGTCAGACATGCCTGATGATCAAGAACAGGTTAATAAATAATAACAGTCACCTTAACGTATGAATCCTTGAGTGGGATACCAAAACAGGTAGATTTGTACCATAGGTTCTTACCATTTGCTTGGTTGAATCTGGTGAATTTTGATATGCTTGATGTTGGTGTGCACATGGATGTCCTCAGTGTGTTCATCAATTTATAGGGAGATCACTGATGGAACGTTGGTCGAAGACGAAGCCAAAGTAAGGATTTTTTTGTCCTATTAACTCATGAAAAACCTGTGCATTCACGGCCAAATTGAGGGCTATTGTGGTATTTGTCTTTTAATTTTATGTAGGTTTCTTGTTTAATCTATTTTGTCCGATTGATAATATGCAGCAAATATCATTCACCGCCATATATATGTATATACATGTAGTCATCATTATTGTCCTTTTTGTGCATGCTTAGTAATGCATCTTGGAATTGTATTTGCGCAAGTCGAAATAATAATCCTCTCACATACTTACCTTAGCTTGTATAAAATTATTCTTCTAATGATTTTCTAAACGGACACTTTACTTTTTCCTATCCATCAAGATAAATTATTTTTGGTGCAAAAACATGGTCCATTATCTTTTACTAAAGAGCATCCCACACCATATATTTTTTGAATATGCTAAAATATCTATGAATATTTAAGATTGCAGTAAAAATGATATAACTGTTATATATAAATTAACATTGTGCAAATGAAAAAAATAACATAAGCCCCATGATAAAAATATAGGTGTTGAATGTTGATATGCAATTCTCTCTTCTCAATCACTTTTCCTCCATTAGTCAAGCATGGAAAATTATTTTTATTATCATTTAGGATTTCTTGAATTCCTATATCTCATATTTGAATAAATTCTTTGTGACTCATATGGTTATCTGAAAAATTATATTTCTCATAAAATATTATTTTTAAATAATAATTAATTCTTTAAATAAATAATTATTTAGCAATAATAATTAAATTCCTGACTATGTTACTTTCATCAATTTATATGATGTAGGTCTCATCGATAAAATATTGGTAAATTCCGTAGTAGGTTACTTAAAATCAGTTCTCATATTATAATTTTTATTATACTTTTATGTTGATTGGTTAATCAAATTAATCTTTATGGTAGGCATAAAGTAGTACACTGTTTGTCGTGGCCTCCTTATTGTGCATCGTGGAACACATGTATGTTTGTCTTAAGTGCAGTAGGCATGTACAAGTGTCCCTAATTACACATGTGGGGGTTCCCAGCGAAAGAAACAACCGTACACGTAGCCCTAAATACAGTGTTATGATGTCCAAACCAGTGGCGGAGCCACGTCAAAGTGAGGGTGGGCAATTGCCCCACTCAATTTTTGGGGTATATGTAAATGCTTGTTAGATTTTTATTTTGCACCCACTGAATTTTAATATTTGAACCCACTCAAATTATTTACACTTGTAAGCTTGTTGTCATTTGTTTGAAAATAAAAAATTGCCCCCACTGGTCCAGGGTCC
>JANTPZ010149362.1:0-19165 GCA_025593235.1 Vachellia pachyceras
GGATTAGTCGGTTGCCCCGGGTTACCTGGTCCAGTTGAAAGAAGGCCAGGGACTCAGGAAAAGGCGCCGGATACCGGGGGGGTTCCGAGTGTGGGCCAAAGGCCCACTTGCTTGTTGTTCACCAAAAAAAAAAAATTGTTATTCTTGGCTAGTACAAGTCACTTTCAAACTAATGTCAGAGTATAGTGATTCAAATTTAATGGTAGTGAACATACAGATAGTGGCCATTATATCAAACACAAACTTTTCTACCCCTTGCAGGGAGTGGTTAACATTAACATGAAAAAGCCACTCATCATCGAAAGACTCGAAGGGAGTGGTTAACATTAGTAAAGCCTCCATCAACCATGAGGTTCTGACCACTTACATACCTTGAATCATCACTTGCCAAGAAAAGCACCGCGTTAGCCACATCGTTTACGGTCAATTCTACCCCTTGCAAGTTGGCATTTCGCCCGATAAAGGAATGAAAACCGGCTATGGCGTCCTCGGTTCTCTCGTCTTCATGCAAATGAGCTAAAGACAGACCAGTGAAAACAGCATATGGTGCTACACAGTTCACTCTTATTCCATGTTTCCCCATTTCAGCTGCAACATTCTTTGTGAGACCCCAGATAGCATGCTTGGACCCGGTGTAAGCATGTGGTCCTAAGCCCCCGGTGGTACTTGATACGCTAGATAGGGAAATGATCGATCCCTTCTTCAATGGAATCATGATTCTTGCAGCATGTTTCATCCCATGGAATACTCCCTTCACATTTATATTAAATACCTTCTCGAATTCTGACATATCCGCATTGCGGATATCAGGACAAGGTGATCCAGAAATTCCGGCGTTGTTGACTATAATGTCAAGGGTGCCAAATTTACCCACAGTGAAGTCCACCGCAGAGCAAACATCATCCTCTACCGTAACATCACAATGAAAGAAGCAAACATTATTGGAGTCACCACCACCAAGGGATTCTGCAACCTGCAAACCAAGGTTGTCTTGCACATCAACAATGCAAACTTTGGCACCATGGAGATGGAATAGGCGTACAATGCTTTCTCCAATTCCAGAAGCTCCTCCTGTAACCAGTGCCACTTTACCTAGTAACCTGAGAAAGAGATAAAAATCAACATATCGTGACACGGCAAAAGTGGGACAGCAGTAATAATGCAGAAGATCAACGAAAATTGGATGCCTGAACAAAAGTGTGTTAACAAGTACAGGCAGACATGTTGCAGAAAATAATCTGGAAGTGAGTAGTTTCTTCAAGAAGTAAAATCAAATTCTGACCATCTATATTACATCCATTTGTCTCAAGCTGCTCTTTATCTCTTCACGATGAGCACTTTTTCCGTGTCATAGTTCTATATGTACTCCTATGGATCTACCAGCAATTTACAGCATGCATGACAAGTAATGGAGTAACAAGTACAAGTCACTCCATTTTATCAACCTATCTTTCACCAAAATGTTAAACAGAAAGAATGAAAAGCTTAATCTCCCTCAGCTTCTTTCTGGCTTCACCTAATGCTTAAACACTCGAATATCACATTAAGAAACGGTCTCATGATGTGCATGAATAGTTTGGGTGTTAGCACAAGTGTCAATTGCAGAAACAAAGATACATCATCAGTCCAGAAAATGATAGCCCTTTTTTATTTACCTGAAGCATTGAACCACTCAAGAAGATCATATGATTTAATCCTTTCTACCTCCAAATTACATAAATATCTCTATTCATTATTTTTCACCCTCCACCAGGACCAACTCACAATATACTCCAAGGGTGGAGAAGAGTGATGAGACCAGCATTAGTCGATTCACTATAGTCAAAAGGAAGATCTTAAGGAGAGGAAGACAATGGAGCTGTACAGCCAGAACAAGTAAGAGAATGCATAGTGAATTCAACATTATAAAAGTTCATCTTAACAAAAAAGTATGTTCCTACTTCACAAGAAGTTGATAAGTCTCAAAGGCTGCTGATGGAGATTCCATAGAACTGAACTAGGAGCAAGAAAAGATTTACCTATGGAGATACTAACAACAAGATTTTAGAAAGACTAGAGAAATTTCAAGGTCAGTTAGTAAGGAGGATTTAAGAGTTTGATATGATATCAAGAGCAGTGAAGCAGTACTGCACAATATTGTTTGATACTATATCAAGAGCAGTGAAGCAGTACTGCAGCACAATATTGTTTGATATAATATCAAGAGCAGTGAAGCAGTAGTACACAATATTAAGCAAAAGCATTTCAGGAAAGAAAATATAGCTCCTTTGGGAAAACTAGAGAGCTTTCGAGCAAGCGGGAGTTGTCTAAAAAATAAAAATGAAGACTACAGTGAGAACTGAGAAATGAGAAACGCGGATAATCTCTTATCAACAATTTTAAGCTGGAACCCAAGCAGATAGCTCAATAGTTGAAATTGAAACATATCATTATATTGTTCATATAATCAAAAGGGACCAAAAACTTCTAATCAGAAGTCAACACGGTAAGTTCAGAAGCGTCAAAGCAAGTCAAACTCAAGCCGAAAAATCTGTATATTGGCTCCTCGCCTAATCAAATAGCACACAAAATTGAAATCCACTACTCAGTTTCAGTTGCTTCAAGCAGATCTAAATCCAAAAACAGATTTCAATAATCCGAAGGACGATTTACATATTGCATGCAGAGTTACCAACAGAAATCGAACAAGCAAGAAGGGGGAGTTCAAGAAACAAGCATGTTAGTTACCTTTGAGATGGAAGCGAGGACGGAGCATTCACGTTGACGCTGGCCATAACTGTGATTTCTCAGCGAGGGATATAGCTCACTATTTTTCTCCAACAAGCAAAGCACACATATATCTATATGAATAGACGCACACGAATATACTGCGAGAAGATGACCTTTAACATTACTGTTACTGTTCTCCGTTTTTTTTAACGCCACTGGTTTGTTCCCCCATTATCTCCGTCAGCTTTCTCAGTCGACGGTCAACCCTTCTCCGATCGCAACGCAAACTCTTGTCCTCTGCCCACTCGGACTCGGCCACGCGCCTTCCGAATCCCGGATCCAACCCGGAAACCGAAACTCTTGGTCTAGTCTTGTCATCTACTCCCGCCCCGCCCTCCATGGCTCAGTTCACTTCGATATGAACCAGATCGTTGCGGGCGGGCGGTCCGGGTTTGAGTAGTCTGGATCCGTGAGGTCAACAGCACGCGCTTGGGAAACCGTTAAGTGAGGAGGAGGGTATGCTAGAAGCCTAGAATAGAGTCAAATGCCTGTGCTTGTAACTGTCAAACGTGGGCCAAAAATAAATAAATAAGATTCTTTTTTATCTAAAATATAATAACATTTTTAATGGATTTTTTTTAAATTTTTTATTGATTTTAACATTATTACTTAATCCATGCGAAACAATTATTAATTTCTTAGAAAAGGGTTAGAATGGATAATGAATATAGAAATAGGATTTTAAATTATTGTATTAGATTTATAATAATATTACATTCTATTAATAATAATAAACATATAAACAATAATTAATGATAACTAATTAATAATTAATAAAAAGAGAGAGTATTTAAAAATAATGATAATAACAATAACAACAATATGTCAATAACACAAGTAAATGACAAATCATTTTAAGGCAAAAGCTTGTGAAGCTAGTCAATGGTTGCTTTTTTTGGATAATGTTTTGTTGGAACACTTGGTCGGAAAGATTTGGCAGTTCTTGATGGGCACCATTTTGTTTTTGTTTGCATTTTGTATTCTCTTCATCAGTGGTAGATTGAGAAACCTAACTTAGGGGTGTAAATTATTTTTTGAGAAGATAAGTGTGACTTATTCTTAATATCTTTTGAAAAGAATTTAAGCAAAAATTTAGTATGTTCAAAATTAGCAAATAAGTGAGTGCAAAATAAATCACATGATAAATAAAATATACCTAATTTTCTGGAAGTTAAAAGATGCGGCTGAACCCATTGGAATACAAGCAGGTTCGCCCCTACTCTATTGATATCTTATTTTGATGAAAACAAAATCATTTATGAAATTGAAACATATTTTTCTCCAAAGTTAAAACTTAATGCTTTTTGAAAATACTCGAATAGTTTGTCAAAGTATTACCAATACTCAAACATTGAAAATCAATGCTCAAGTACTATGTTTTAGAACTGATGTTTTTGAGCAATACTTTCACTCAGTACTCGAGCCTTGTCAATGCTCGAGCACTGGAACTCAATGTTTGAGCATCGAGTTCTGAACAAAAGGTTTGTATGCAGAGCTTTTACTAAAATTTCAAGTATAACAGGAAGTATTGCCAATGCTCAAGCATTGGGCTAAGTCAGAGGCTCTCAAATAGTGCTGTTATGCAATACTTCAAGCATTGGCTGAAAGCATAGCCAATGCTCGAGCACTAGAATACAATGCTCGAGTGTTGAAGCTTTTTATCTATGCCTCCAGTCTATACTTTAAGCAAAGGCTGAAAGTAGAGCCAATGCTCGAGCACTAGAACACATCGAGTGTTGAGAAGTTTTTAATAGTGCTGTGAGTGAATGCTGCCAGCATTGACTGGAAGCAGTGTCAATGCTTGAGCATCAAGCCCAAAGTTTCACCCGCTCACTCATGCCTTCTGAAAATGCTCCAGCAAACTGTGCCAGCACTCACAATGCTCGAGCATCACTAAGATCCAATGCTCCATGTTATGATTCAGTATTGAGTTAAAGCATTGAACTTTTCTTTGAAATTTACACTAGGTCATGATATTCTTAAAAAGCATTATTAGCGCTCAATCACTAAGATCCAATGCTCCAGCATTGATATGGTTTGCTGTCAAAATCTTTTTTATGCTCAAGTACAAACTAAAAGCATTGATATTACTAGAAGCACTTTGTTTTAATACTCGAGTATTTAGATATTTTTCAAATACTTCTATGTTATGTTCCAGTATTGAGTTAAAGCATTGAACTTTTCTTTGAAATTTACATTGCAATACTCGAGCATTAAATCATCATGCTCGAGCACTGCTTCTTCTGACAACTTTGCTTCTGACACACTTTACCTATGCTCTATAGAAACTTTCCTTATTTGTGTAACGACTTTTTGAATGTTAACTGGTCCCATAAATGCAGGAAGCTTGACTTATGAAATAAGGAATGAAAGGTAGACTCATTCTCAGACGTGAAGCTTTCAACGTTCATCTGCCACCTTCGCCGTCATTCATTCAAACTGTATTAATTACTTCATTAATGGCGAAGCAGATTGGTTGGTGATGGGAGTAACGAACACTAATTGAGTCTAACGACTACTTCATTACTCCTTACCTATAAAAACACAAGCATTCAATACAGAGAAAGAAGAGACGATCACTGAGAATACTTTACGACATTTATTACATTCTCTGTAAATCATTCATATTATTTTTTGTGCTTCAGTAATTGCTATTAACTCTTCTGAGAGAGTTTATATAGCCAACATTCATTGTGAGAAACTCAAAGTTGGGGCTTTAAACTAGTTGGACTGAGTTTGAATTAGAAAACAGAGTGTGTGATATTCTGTTTTAGTGAAAAGTGTAAGGGGGAGTGAGTTCCCATTGTAAAGGCTTGTGAAGCCTCTGGTTGTTGCAGATAGTGGATTAAGAAATCTCAGAGGAGCTCTAGGGACTGGACGTAGGTCAAGAGGACCAAATCAGGATAAATCTTCTGTGTTCATATTCTCTCTCTCAGCTCATTCGGTGACTTTATTTTAATTCTGTACATTGTGAATTTAATTTTAAAAGTGACCAATTCACCATCTCTTGATCAAATCCTACACTAACATACTCTTTATCAAATCAAATGTTTACTTTTCATCTAATAAAAAAGGTTACCAATTTGCTATGTACTAAACTAATGTTCAAAGCTTTAATAGAAGAGACACATATATTTAATGTCCGATAGTACTTTAAATAAGATTGTTTCTAATAAAAATACTTTAATAAAAGATTGATATAAATTCTTACATCAAGTAGATCAATTATCCGAGTTGCATGATAAGTTTTGGACTACGTGTTAAATCCCACTTGGATATGGGCAATAGATATATTATAATAGTCCATACATTGATTAAATATAAAATAAAAACACCATTTACAAGTTATAAATAATATGATTCATTTTTTTTAGAATTTATATACATGTGTAGAGACATGTGTGTAGCAAAATCTAGGGAGAATGTTTTCGAGAGCCTACAAGCAAGATGATAATAGCATTTGGGGCCTAAAAAGTTCTAAAATTATTCTATAGACCCATTTGATCGACAGTAAAAATATTACATCTAATCTTTAATATAAGAGCTAAATAACTTTTTTGAGAGATTAATAAATTTAAATAAATTACTTAATTATAATGTGTATATTTATGTGCATCATTAGATTACATGTAAATTATAAGTTAAACAAATTAATTTACAGAAAATAATAAATATATAAATTAATTAACTCTGTTAATCTCTTTAAAAAATAACTTTTATATTGAGAACTAATGGTAGTATGTTTCAATGCTTGCCAAATAACATATATTCGGCATGTTTGAAATAAGTACTTTTATGTAAGTCGAGGCAAATATGTGAAGGAGCTTATTTCGTTCTACGAAAAAACACTGTTGAATGTGCGTTTAGACCCGACAAACGTTGAGCCAAATAGACACATTGAATAGAAGAGATGCTTGTATAATGAAGGTTTAACGTGTAATTTTAGCAATAAAGTTTGTTGCCAGTAACTTTTGACGTAATTGCCTTTTAAAGGGTGAAAAAGTATATGCAATTATTTTAAAGATGATGCAATTATAACAACATTGTTAAATTGGCCTAAACTATCCTTCTATTTTTTATATGGTACTCACTTATTCTTCCTTCATCTTTATAATGAGCGTTTGATTCAATTTGAAGGAGTTACTAAAATTACATTATATTTAAAAGATTATATCTACTTTTACACCATTTAAAGTTTAATTCTACGAACGAAAAATTTTGTTCTTGAGAATAGCCTATGCAACTACACAAGCCCATTTACCGGTCCAATTGGCAAAATAAAAGGCCGAGTATTTGGATCTCATTAATAGAGGCAAACCGGTGAGGTCCAATACAAAGATTCATTCGGATCACAGAATGGGTTTACTAATGGATAACCATTCAAGTCGGACAACCCGACCCAGAAGTGGAGGGTTTGGATGGGAAAATTAAAAAAAAAAAGCTAGGGTTTTTCTGGTCTCGATATAAAAGCAATGGTCCATTATCTTCTGGTATGGTTAACTCTTCCATTTCAGTGAGGTATCCTTCTTACTAAGGATTTGGACACGGTTTTTAAGAAATTTAATCAAGGTATAAATTTTTCTGCTCAAATTTAACCATCTGATGTCGTTTCGATGTTATCAATTTGACTGAGAATCTCTTTTACTATCGGTTTAATTTCTTCTCTGGTGTTTAATTGACGTCGATGGGCTTTGTCGATTGTATCTGTGATGATTTTAATATATATTTGGGTCTGCTTCTGAGCTCTCAACCGATGATGGGGTATATTGATTCTCTCGTCTTGATTTTTGGGATTTTGGATTCGGTCGATTTTCTTAAAAGTGAGATTTAGCTGGGATTTTGGATTTATGTCTGTTCATCATATATAAACTTGACAACTTAGCATCGTTTGACACTTCTATAGTAGCATGGTGTATTAGTGAAATGCTGAGCTCGGGAGTTCCCTAGTCCATTGAAGCTACTGAACTTGTGGTGTTTTCCTTTGAGAATTAGTACTTAGGGATGTTTCTTGCAGAAACTCCTCTGGGGCCTTAACTAAAGCAATTTATAAGGATACTTTATCTTCGTGTGTGTTGAAGAGTCTGTACCAAATACTTCATTTCTGCTGCAGAATAGATTTTAAAAAGCAGACCGAATTTTGCAAGTTTTGGCAATTATTTGTTGATGATATGGTGCTGAGACCAAGCTCAATCAAGTGTTTTCGAAAAGTAATGCATTGAGGGTTACATTCTTCTTCCTGTATTTATGGGTTACACTAAATATATGCACCCTAGTGGGTGCGAATAGATGAAGAGGACGGATTAATTGATCCCCGGTATCAATCAAAATTAATGTTACTCCTCTTAATAGCTTTCTGTTAAATGATTTTCTTACAAACTTAATTATTGAATCAAATGTTCTTATCTTGATCATCGTCCTTAAAAATTTTTTTGATGCCTCATCATTAAATCCAAAAGCTAACGTTTGATATGCATTTCAAATAAGAAATAGTTAAAACTCCCAACTAATTGATTACACAAATTATCATGTAATTTATATAAAAACTTTGTGTGGGGTTTTGATGTGGCAGATACTCCACGGGTTGAATCAATGTCAGCCGCATCGTGATCCTATTTATATAGTATTAGAGGGTGTAAAAGCTTCAAGTCTAGTGTCAATTGAATGTTGCCCTCTTTTGGTATAAGTGCATGCTTGCATGCTTCTGTTTGTCAATTAATTCTTGCCCTCTGTACGGGTGATCTCTTCAACTGATCCTTGATTTTACTGTGCATCCGGATTTGGGGGTGTGTAACACCTGACGACAGGATATTGCAATTCTCTTAAAATTTGATTCTCCATTGATCACCTGCACCCTCTTCCTCCTTTTCTCGTTTTTTTTTTTCAAAATGACCTTTTTAAGTCTTGTATGCAAACATAATATTGTCATTTCCTTTTCTCCAATTATGCTGAGAGCAAGTGTAATAAATTAACCGTTGAAACTAAAGTTTGATTAAAAAAACTGTTTATTGTTTTTTATTTTAATGCATTTGTGTCCTCAAACAGATGAATCGTGAAAAGCTGATGAAGATGGCTGGTTCAGTTCGAACTGGTGGGAAGGGTACCATGAGGAGGTGACTTACATCTTGATCTCTAATAATGTTTCTTTTATTCATGAAAGAAATCACTGTTTCTTGATTATTGTTTCTATAAGAATAAGATCAGTTACTTGTTTTTGTATGTAGCACCAGACTGTTAATATTGCATGCACATCTATTCCTTCGTTAATATTATGGTCTATCCTTCACTGTACACTCATATATTGCCTTTGCCAATTCTTTGTTTCAACTTTCTGGATTTAATATGCTGTTAGTATCAGTTGAGTGATTGTCTGAGTGATGTTTTGTAATATTTTATTGCTTATTGTATATAATGAGGCTGCTGAGTAATGGGACTATATTTTTGTTCTTTGCGGTATTTTCTGTCAATCACAGAAAGAAGAAGGCTGTCCACAAGACAACTACCACAGATGACAAAAGGCTTCAGAGCACTTTGAAGAGAATAGGTGTGAATGCGATCCCTGCTATTGAGGAGGTCAACATTTTCAAGGATGACGTGGTCATCCAATTTCTAAATCCTAAAGGTAATATGAATTGATGTCGTTTTGGCGTAGTATTTTGTCCTATCTTTTAGTGTTTCAACATGAAATTATTTAATTTATTTATTTATTTTTTTTTTGCAGTCCAAGCATCCATTGCTGCTAACACATGGGTTGTCAGTGGTGCTCCTCAAACGAAGAGTATGTATCTTTTTTATTGCCTTAATAGTGATCTAACTTGCATTCTATGGGAGTTAGATACCATCTAATCTTAAAGGCATTGAGGGCATTCACATTTTTTTATAGGCAACAAGTAGGGTTTGCTCCTATTAATGCACATTTTTTATTTTCGTTTTTAATTTTTTTAACATTTTTCTATTCATAAAATTACGTAATTTGAAGCTAATTAACATAAATGAGGGATTTTTTAAAATAATTTTCTTTTTTATTTTTAATTCATGAAATTACCTAACTCGAAGCTAATTAACGTAAATGATGGATTTTGTTAATAATTTTCTTTCTTATTTTTTCTTGATGAGCAAGAACCATACATTCCTAATCTAGACCATTCATCATCAATGAGTAATTTATTATTTTATTCTATTATTTTTTTATTCTTTAATGGCATTCTTTAATCTGGGAGGCAATCATCGTAAATGTGATTTTCTTGTTTGGAAGACTTCCTCAATTGCAAGCCAATCTTCATAAATAAGGTTTTCCAAAAATTGTTGCAAGGAAAACTTTCCATAATTTCAATTGCAAGCCAATCACCATTAACGGTATTTTCCCATATTGCAAGAAAGAATCAAGAATGAGGTTTCTTTTTTTAATTTAATTACTTTTTAATTATTTCTGTGGGGCTGAATATTGATTAACTTTGTTGGGCAAAAAAAAAAAAAAGAATATTGATTAACTTGACTGTTTGTGCCTTTTGAATTTATACCCTCTGAGACATTTAGACTGACATTCAATTTGCTATCTTCGCAATTTGCAGAGCTGCAAGATATACTTCCTAATATAATTAACCAATTAGGTATGCGGTTTGCATCCTCTTATCTTATTGATTTACCTGTTTGTTTCTTTGAGCGCATTTGAGCTTGAATATGATCTTATTGTTTATCCAAATAAAAACTGCAGGACCAGATAACTTGGAGAACCTGAAGAAGCTAGCAGAGCAATTTCAGCAGCAGGCCCCTGAAGCAGGTGCTGGTGCAACTGCTGCACAAGAGGAGGATGATGACGAAGTCCCGGATCTTGTTGCTGGCGAAACCTTTGAGACTGCTGCTGAGGAGACTCCTGCTGCATCTTAGATTTTTACTTTGCCTTCTCTATATATTTCTTGTGTTTTTAAGGATTTTTTTTTCTTGTTTTTTCAAATTTAAGCATTTCAGGTGTTTTCTGTAACATACTTAGCTGACATACTCTTAAAAGATCTGGTTTTCTCCAACCAACTCTAGATGTTGTACTACTCTAGAGTTTGCCCCATTGTATGTGCATCATAATCGAAGGCAGAAATCAATTTTGCTTGTCTACTTTTTCTGTTTCTTGGCTTTCATTGCTACTCAAAATCTGTTGTTGCTCAGCTTTTTTTGTGATGGTATTTTGCAGCTTTGAGAGATATGGAAAAATTAAGTTGCTCTAATGCTCCATGTTTACGATATTTTTTTGCTGTCTTTTTTGGTGAACTATTTTCTTGCCGTTTTTTATGATTGATATATGTGGTACAAGGAGTTTCTTAATATAGTTGTGGAGGATAGAGTGCTTAAGGAAGGCATGTCAAGTATTTTTGTCAAACTTTGCAAGTTGACTCTCCGAGTTTACCCCTATGCTCCCGTCGTTGTAGCATTCCGTTGTAATAAGATGATGCATCGAGAATTGGAGAAGACGATGTTGATGTCACCATCATTGAGAGCGTTGGAGAAGTATTTTGGTCTCATCTATTTTACCCTTTTCACATGCTTTAAACTGATACCCATAGCATCAGTTGCAACAATATCAAGACAAAGTCATCGGGGGATTTACAGCTAGATTTAGCCAAAACTTGAATTTCTGGCTCCAAAACTGAAGTTGTATCAGGTGTGGTAAATGACTTGTTAATCGAGCTTAATGATTTGTCGATCCAGTTTAATAACTTCTCAATTCAATTCTTAACTTGTGCAACAGACTTATCAATGATGACTTTTGAATTTGTCACCATTGATAAATCCAAAAGTTACTATTAGCAAGTTCAACAGCCACCATTAACAAGTTCAACAACCACCATCAATAAGTCAAAAGTCATAATTAACAAGTCCATTACACAAGTTGAGAAGTTGGATAAACAAGTCATTAAGTTGGATTGACAAGTCATTTACCACATATGATATAACTTGAGTTAGCCCCAAAACTTCTTAGCCATGATATTGTTGTGACTAGTGTTATGGGTACCAGTTTAAAGTATGTGAAAAGGGTAAAATGGAAAAGATCAAAATGCTTCATCTTCGGCGACTTATACTCTCAACAACGTTGACTCCTTAGTCTCTCAGTGACGGCGATGCGACATCTTCTTTGGTTCTCGATGCAGCGTCTGATTGCCATGGAATGCTACTACGATGGGGCATAAAGGTAATTACACGAGATTCATATATGGGAAATTTACTGTTTGGTCCCACATAAGGGACTTATTTATCAAATGGTCCCAAAGTTTAAAATATTTAAAAAATGGTCCCATTGACAACACGAGGTGTTGTCAATACAGCACATGGTGTTGTCAGGGGTTGTCAAGTGACAACCCCATGCGCTGCATGTCAATGGGACCATTTTTTAAATATTTTAAACTTTGGGACCATTTACTAAATATCTTCACTATATGGGACCAAATAGTAAATCTCCCTTCATATATTACGGAGGTTCCAACGGACACTTCCATAAGAAATCCATTTTCATAGGACTTTTTTGAGGTTTTAATTCTGCTATGCGACTCTACTGCTATTTTCCCTTTTAATTATTTAATTATATATTTTTTATAACTATTTTTTTAATAAATATAAACTATTGCGAAATCACAATTCAAGTTTACTTTCTTATCACAAGTCATTTAAACTTGTGACTTTGACAATTTTGTTGTGAAAATTTCATGTATTTTTATATATAAAAAGTTTAGGAGAATTAAACCTAAAAAGTACAGTATGGGAAAACCTTTACTTTGTTTAATATATTGGTCATGTATTTGTTGTTTCAATTTGTTTTCTGCATCCTTCAAGCGGGGATAAAACTAGGGTGAGTAAAATTGAATCTTATTCGAAAATAGAACTAATTTTTTTTTTGGTTAATTATTTGATTTTTTTTTTTAGAAAATTTGGTTTTCGATGTTCAGTTCGGTTATTTAAGAAAAAAAAGTTTAAAGCCGAATTATATATAAAATATATTTTTATTTAGTAAATTATTAAATATTATTATTACATATGGGGTTTGTACGTTGCATAAATTATTATAATATATTTAGTAAATTATTATATATTCAGTAAATTATTAAATATTAGATTTCGGTTAATCGAATATCGGTTAAATCGGTTTTGGTTTAGTGTTTAAAATTGACTTGATTCGGTTTTTTTAGTTAATTCAGTGTTTACCAAAAAATTAAATACTCACTCCAAGCCAAAATTGAAGCACCAGCAAAATGTTAGGATTTAAACAAGAATTGATCACAAAATTAAATATAAGAAAGGAATATTTTGTCCTTAGCTGTTATGTGTATTTTTGAATGAATAGAGAATTCATGAGAACTAGGAAAGTTTTTTTTTTTAACGCTCTACAGGGAAGCATTTATAATTTATAATGCAATCTGTTACAAATTATTTGCTTATTTAGATTAACGATAGAAGCTACTTTTTCAACATAAATTTATAATTTACGAGATAAATATGTAAGAAGAGTTTTATCTAAATTACTGTAACGTACTTTTATAATAACATCCCAAACAGGACTTACATATTTGATTTGCAAAATATTCATTAATTTTTAACATTTACAGTCAAATTCTTCAAACTATTAAGAAATTCATCCAGAAAATTAAACCTCTAGAAAAAGAAACCCAGACATTAAGCGTTGTGGAACTTCATTTTCTTTTTTTGGTTTTACAAGGCAAGCTAAGTTTGAAGATTAAAACTACAAAATAGATTGAGGGTTAATCCCTTCTATAGGGGACTAATCAAGCAGGAGATAGTCCCTGCAACATAATGGCGCATCCAGCAAGATGCAGGTCTGCAAGCCCCCTTCATGGACTTTCCGCGCTAGAATATCGGCGCACCTCAAGATTTTCGAACAATTCTACATTCCAGTTGCCATAAAGTAGGTGTCGAGTTACTTCAATCTCCCGGCGAAGGTGGTGGTTAGGTCCGTTGTCCCTTAGCAGAGCATTGACTGCTTCTACTGGATCAGAGAAAACATGTATATCCTTAAACTGTAAATCTTGGCACAACTCCAACCTCGTTTGGATTGCTAATATCTCAGCTCTTATGACTGTGACACTCCCAAGTTTTCGCTGAAATCCCATAATTCAATGCCCTCGATCATCTATGATGAGTCCACCACAAGCAGCTTGATCAGGGGCTCGAACAGAGGCATCGACATCCAATCTAACAGAATCACTGGACGGTGGCCTCCAGCACGTATTACTGGTCGCGCTCCCCTGGAATATTTTATGGGTAAACATTCCCCCAGTTACATCTTCTATTATATGGAATATGCATTGGTGGAAGATCTCTTTTGTTGACAACTCCTTCGATTCGAACAACCGGGTACACCTCGTCTTCCAACTTACCTAGTAGACCATAGCAAATATCTTGACCCATGACCATCGACGAAATCATAATGTGGAACTTCATTTTCAAGAAGGGAAGATTAACGTTAAGCGATAAAGGGCAAGCCGCAAGGGAATGGAGGTGAGAAAGCTCTTTCTCCCATGAACATGGCAAGTTTTTTCCCCCAATAAAACCACTTTGTCATCTACGAAACACCAAAAATAAAAAAATACTTTCTTTTTTTTTTTCACTATCTTCAAATAATTCTTTCATGTGCCAAACACTAGTAGAATCACAAATTAGGCGGGAAATAGATGCACTTTTGACAACTTTCTCACAAGAGAAGCACCATGGGATGCTGAGGAAAGACAAAAAAACCAAATCAAGAGGCTTTAGAGAGAACATGGTATCTGATTCTGCAGCATGGAATAGAAAAACTAGGACTACCACAGTTGTTGGCCTTTGCAGCATGGAACATAATGTTGCTTTGGTTTTGAGGATGATAATTCAATACAAACACCATAGAACTGAAATTAAGGAATGTAAATTTTCAGTTCAATAAATCTACATAACAGTTCAAGAATTACATGAAGATTTACTTACCATGGCTGAATATATCACATGTGAGGATTGGGGATTGTTGCTACCAAGTCTTTCATCAATAGCTTTAACATCTTTATGCTTGCCTGCATAATCAAGAATATACAATGGTCGAAAAATTGATACTGCACTTATTTTAGCACATAAGCATGCTCATCCATGCTCCAAATTGAAGCCAGCAAGATAAAAGTCATCCAACATCTAGAATCAACCCAGGATGGATGGATATGAAGACTATGAGAATTGAAAATTAAATATATTAGGTATGAAGTCCCACATTGGTTGGGAAAGAGAACAAAGCATGCCTTATAAGGGTGTGGATACCTTCCCCTTGTAGATGCTTTTTCTGGGTGGCTACGGCTGCACCCAGAGGAACAAAACCCTGCTCTTGGCTATGGCTGCAAATAGGGACAATATCTGCGAAGGAGGGTGCTGGGCTGTCACAAGTGGTATCAGAGCCAGGCCTCCAGTCGGTGTGCCAGCGAGGACGCTGGGCCCTTATGGGGGTGGATTGTGAAGTCCCACATTGGTTGGGAAGGAGAACGAAGCATGCCTTATAAGGGTATGGATACCTTCCCCTTGTAGACGCGTTTTCTGGGTGGCTACGGCTGCACCCAGAGGAATAAAACCCTACTTTTGGCTACGGCTGCAAACAGGGACAATATCTACGAGGGAGGGCGCTGGGCTGTTACATTAGGCACAGATTAAACATATTGGATTTTCACCCTAACCAAACTTTTACAACAACTGCAGTTAAAACGAAATATAAATGAATCTCCAAAGCCCAACAATCAGTTTTAGCATAGCTGCATTTCAAGAGGAAGCATGAAAAGTAATAGACGTGTGTTCACAGATTTCTAGATTTCATCCATTAAATTTCAGCCAGATAGAACTATTTGTGACATCGGTGTCATGTCTAGAACTTGATCTTTGTTGTGTTTTTTGGGTTTTTTAGGAGGTGGGGGGCAAGGGAGGGGCGAAAAACCATTTTCAACTTGAAGGTCTATTTAGAAGCTAGTTTAAATAAATATCAACAAAGAGAATCAGAAAAAATGACAACTCATTCTGATTCAACTTTCAAACATGATTGAAGCTAAACTTTCAATATTTTATATCAAAAAGGCAATAAATGCCTTTCTCAATTGCATTTACTCCTCCTCTTCAACAAATTATTGTTAAACTTATAATTACAAATAGGAATATCAACAAAAGAAGGAAATGCAATATTTTTTTAATCTCAATGAATTTGAAAGAGTAAGCATAGAAACATGTACTTAAGAAATCCACGAACTAGTACAGAGTAGAAGTAACCTGTGTAAAAGCATATTATCGGCCTATAAAACTTGTGACATGTAGTTTCATTTAATATATACGCGAGGAATGTGAGAAATTTTACGCCATTCTTGTCCATTCTTCTTCTGGTATCGGTGCTTCAGTAATCGACAGCTTCCCAAAATTTCCAATTGAGAAAGGGAGTTGGGTAAACCTTCCTTTGGCAAACATCGGAGATTTGGACAGTTGCAAATCCTTAAGCATTGAAGAGATGTGAGGGAAAGAAGGCCGTTACTATATATTTTTGTCAAGTTTGAACATCCCCAAAATTCAAGAACTGTAAGACTGGTCGGCAGCAATCCCAGTTCCGGAAAAGACTCCACATTTTCAAAACCATCACTCACAATGAACTCTTGTAGAGAACAAAGTCTATCCAAGCCCCAGCTCATGCGAGAGGCAATGAGTTTGTGACAACCATGGATTGAAATTACAACAAGGCTCAAAGGTAAACTACTTTGAGGAACTAATTGCAGCTGTGGACAATGAGATAGAGATAAGTAATGAAGGGAGGTAAGGAATGTATGCATGTCTTCATGTAGTGATTTTAGATAGATTATTGCGAAAAGAGAGATAGATTCAAGTTTTGGACAAGAGAAACCTTCCATAGGGAATGATTCAATTCCCAAGTCTCCACATCCATCAATTTGCAGCTTTTCTAGACATGGAAGGTGTGTAGGTAGGGACTTTCTTAACCTGGGAGAACTTCTTATATATATTTCCTCAAGGCAGGGGAAACATTCACCTTCAAAATGCATCCATTCTTCCCATTCCACCATAATTTCAAATTTTAAATATTCAAGGGAAGAAAAGGGAACAATTGACAAAGTATCCCCATAAAACTCTGATCCAATATACTTTATTGCTGGCAATCCATTAATCTCAAGTGACTTTAGAGAGGGTAGCTGCCCCAGTGGTGGTAAACAAAAGCAATATTTACATGCCCGCAGCACAAGAGATACTAAATTTGGCAGAAAGGGAGCATCAATCCAGTCTGCAAACCTTGTGCCACCATAGTTTCTAATAAAGAGCTTTTTCAAGTGACATGAGGTTGGAGGGCTTCCAAAATGGACCTTTCAGTTTGTGAATCCTCATTATTTCCACTCCATCACAATTTTAGTTTATTCAAGTACTTATGATCTCTCATGTTGGCCTTCCTTGCATCCATTGGATCATTAATATTTTCCAACTGTGAAATTTCAAGGCAGCCTCGAAGATTATTTTCACTAACTCCATAATATTACACCCACCATGCCTTTCCACATAGAAGTCAGTCAATAATTGAAGATTTTTAACCTTCCCATGTTCATTGGCATCTCCCTTATAGAAGTCCAAATCAAATCAAGATGGTGAAGATTGAAGAGACTCCGCAAATCTGGAGGCAATTCAACCAAATACTAACACCCTTGTAATTTCAATGTTTGTAAACTAATCAGTTTACAAATTGAATCAGTTAACTTGCTGATCTGGGTGTTAGAAAGGTCTAGATAATGCAAATTGATCAACTTGTACACATCTAGAGGTAAATCAACCAAGCCAAAGCATGAACTCAGCTTCAAAGTTTGCAAATTATACAATGCACAAAACGAATCTGGTAATTTTTTAATTTTGGTTCGAGAAAGGTCCAAGTAACGAAGATACTTTAATTGAATTATAATATCACTCAATTTAGTAACTGTATGAAGACTACTCAAAATACGCAAGTACATAAATCCTGACAATATTTCACCCTTGTTCTTACCCTCCGTAGTGAAGATTGATGATGGTGCCAATTGCATAAAACGATGCAACTGCCTACAGTTATATAAATAGGTTCTAATAATATTTCATTGCTCAAAACTAAACCTGAGTATGAACAATATCGAATCCTATCATCAGCATTTTTCACCTTGTCACCTTCAATCCTCAAACAAAATCCTTCAGAATTTGATCTCGCTAGATCATTTACAAGATCATGCATGATTAATGTGTTATCATCAGATCTTGATTTCTAGAGAAATGACCTTGATTCCAATTCATCAAGAATTTCATTGCCCATTTCTTCTACACATTGTGCCTGTTTGGAAACGTGGTAGAGAAGTATTTTTACGCAAGTCGAGGTAAATATATGAAAGAAATTATTCCATTTTACCGAAAAACATTGTTGAACGAGTGTTAGGCTTCTGGAAACATGAAGCCAAACAAGCCCATTTATTCCTTTGATCACAATACAACAAATCTTCTGCCATCCACATTTAGATTAGAGAATTCTTGTCGATTTCATAGTTTTTCCGAAATACAGAACAAAATGCAAAACACCTCTTCAAATTAGAAGGAAGGTAGTGGTAGCTTAATCTTAGAGCTGCATTATATTATTCTTACCATCCGGCAACTGCTATATCTCATTATCAAGAATTTCACTCCAGTCCTTCTCTGACAATGTTGCATGCAAGAGGCCACCCAAAGTTTTTATGGCTAAAGGCAACCCTTTGCATTTTGCAACAACTTTTTAACCAATTAACTCAAGATTTGCACACATGCTGGCATCTTCATTCTGAATGCATGTTCTGCTAATATCTGCCAACCATCTTCTTCACTTAGTAAGGGTATGTGGTGCACTCTAATAGAGTGCATGACTGATGCTACCTTTTCATTGCGTGTTGTCACAAGTATTTTACTTCCTAAAGCGCCATAGGAAAAAGGAACTTGCATTGTTTCCCAATTGGAACGGTGCTCAACCCAAACATCATCAAGAACTAGCAAAAATTTCTTCCCCATCAATTTCTCTTTCATTTTCGATTGAAGCTCATTTATATCTTCGTATCCTATTATTGAACATTCCAGTGCAGAAAGTATTGTTTTTATTATTCTAAGAACATCAGATTCTTTTGAAATACAAACCCAAGCTTTGAGTTGAAACCCATTTTCCACCCTCTTGTTGTTGTACACTAATTGAGCAAGAGTGGTCTTACCCAACCCACCCATACCCATTATAGAAATCACAGATAGTTGGCTCCTACTCAAATCATCATCAAGCAAAAGCTCAAATATTTTTTCTTTATCGCCATCTCTACCATATATGCCAGACTCATCAGCCACATGAGATGTAGTTGACAATCTGTAAATTACTTTC